>VDFB02134199.1:0-39200 GCA_007258455.2 Sequoia sempervirens | reverse complement strand
ACTTGGGATGAGATGAGAAGGCCTAGAATGGAAAGATCGATATCTTATTTCTCTGAAAGGTAATCGATTCTGCATTGGATTGCATGTGGGGCCGGGTTTCGTAAGAGGTCACCAGAGTAACCCAAGATGGGGGTCGGAGCCTAGGAAGATTCACCAGGGTAACCCATGCAACTTTGTGATGACACTCCTCCTATGACAACCATGAGTCAATTTGTTGTATTGTGCGGTTGATCATTGTTATCTGGAAGCATTGTAACCATTTTGTAAGTTTTGTACTTGTGTAGTTTTTTATTGTTTTTCCTATGTCTAGAGGTTGTAGGTTTTTCCTAGGAAGCTCTTTTACTATCTCCTAGCACAGGGGTTGGTCCTTCGGGTACCACATGGTTGGGTGGAACGTGCACCTTACACCGTTGGGTCCCCAGTTCTTGTTCGTGATAACGAGTACTTCATGATTGGAAAGCTGTGTGTACCAGTGAATTTGTAATTCTATCATGTTCTCACTTGTATCTGTTGGATATCTCGTAATTTGTAATTGTATCACTCCTCAACTATATTCGAGGAGAATCTTTGTAATTTGTAATTGTAACATTTTTGTATAAACTATCTCATTTGGAAATGAGAGTTGTAATGGTATTACTGAATGGATGAAATGTATGAATGGATCATTATTGTACTTTATATTTATGTGATGTATTTTAATGTTAATAGATATATGATCTTTAATTCATGAGTAATAATCTTATGTTATGCTTAGTAACTTTTGTTAGTAATGGGTATTGTAAGTAAGCATTGTCACGTACCCTAGAAAATGTATGTGTAAGTGTAATTTACTTTACTTTTTTAATTACACTTTAAAAAAAAAAATTGTTCGCTTTCGTTATGTGTGTGACATTCTCTAGGGTTTCGTGGCAGGCATTACACTTATTCAAGAAACATATCGTTGACCCCACCCATGTAATTAATTGACAAGAACTATAGGTATAAGAGATCAAATATTTTCACCTTGTACTATTTTCAATCATAGACAAGCACAACCTAAAATTGTAAAATTAGTCCATCAAACAAGTTAAAACCCCTTAGGACTAATATAGGGAACAAAGATCCACCCTAAAAGATGAAAACGTAATTACAATAGAATATCCAAGCTTGTTTAATTAAGTTGAGCTAACTTAACCTTAAGGAGGGGAGGAACTTAACCTTAAGGAGGGGATGATGTCACATCCACCTAGGAACCTTTTTCTCTAAGACCTCTATCCTTGTTGCAATTTGTACTAAGGGTGGGAACTTCTAATCATAATATGTTAATAGATTTGTGTGTGTGCATGTGTTTTATTGATCCATTCATGACTACTATTAATGAATATGAATATTAGTTTTGTTATGTGTTACATTTGATGGATTGATTATATTTTTGACTAAATCAAACTAATCTATAATTGGTGGAACTATGTGAGGAACGTTGTTTGATTGTAGGTACCTAGGATGCAATGTGAAGTAGATTTTATGGTCTTGTAAAGAGAGACAAAAGGATCATGATTTCAACCAAGTGTCAATACTTTAATGCATTCTACCTAAGCCATAAATTCACCCAACATGGTATCAAGTATGCACAATCACATTTAAATGATTCTTTTATCAAAATATTGAGTCTATAGGGATTGTCTAAATTATCATGCATGACCTTAGGAACCCATGTACTTATTCAATTTTAAGTGATCACTCATTTCCAATCATGCCTTGGTAGCATCGATGATAACTAACTTGAGTGTCGATCTACCTTAGGTGTTGATTAATAATAAAATCATTAAAATGTATAACAAATATACAAATAAAATATAGCAAAACAAATATACCAAGAAGGAAACATAATGAAATGGTTGACACATAACCTTAAAGGATATTTACCAAATAAAGATAAAAAAAACTTAAATAATATTATTTACGAATCGATACTTAAATAAATACATAATTATATAAATCCAAATCTTAGTTATTTTGTATGTTAAAGGAAAGGAAAATTGGGTACCAAATTCCTTAAGTCATGGGGCTAAATTAGGAACAATCATGCAACTAAGATTTTGCATACTATAAAATATCAAACAAATGTAGGCATGTGATCCCTTTTGTTAACAAACAAGGCTAGAACTAAAAGCGTCTAGCCCCATAGACTACCATATGGGAAGTGATCCAACATTATTTGTTTTCAATTCCAAATTTATGTACTTAAATAATGAGGTTTAAGATTGAATATCCTCACAGAAAGCCATGATATGCCTTGTCAAGCACATATTTGGTTACCCAAGATGTAGATGGATTTACAAATTTCCTACTCTTGGCTAGGAATGAAGAGGGAAGTGACTAATTATACTAAAAAATATCTAGAATGCCAATGAATTGAGGAAAAATAGTGTCACCCTATAAGAACTTTATATTCTCACAATTTACCTTGGCAAAAATGGCTACTTATGTCCACAAATTTTGTGCTTTTTTTACCCAAAAACCAAAATCAACATGATAGTATTTTGGTGGTTTTTGATAAGTTGACCTAGGTAGTACACTTCATATTAGATGAAATTAATGATGATGCTCCATTTTTGGCTAAAATATTCATAAAAAAAATATTCATATTGCATGGGATGACTAAGGTGAGTATTTCCAATAGGGATAAATGGCCAAACAAAGAGAGTACCAAATCATGGATGATATGCTTCAAATTTAGGAAATGGATAGCCCACTAAGTGGGAAGAGTATATGATTTTGGTCAAGTTTTCATATAAAAACTCTTGGTAATCCTCTATTAAAATGGTGCCTTTCAAAGCACTATATAGAAGGACATATAAAGACCCCTATAGGGCTAGGTGATTTAGACAATCATGTCACTATTGGAATAGAATTGCTCCATGAGTATGAAAATAAAGTAAAAATTAAAATGGAGAGACTAAAGGAAGCTTCAAATCATTAAAAGAGTCATGTAGATGCAAAGAAAATACCAAAGGAATTTTTAGTAGGTGATAGGGTGTTTCTTCATGTGATACCTCAAAAAATATCAATAAAATTTGGCAAGGTTACCAAATTAGCTCCATGATTCATTAGACCTTTCAAGATACTTGAAAACATTAGCAACATGTAGATTATTGAGTGGATCTCCCACCATCTCTCTCTTGTATTCATAATGTGTTCCATGCATTCTTATTCAAGCAATATATTGTTGAACCTACCATATAATTGATTGAAAATCACTATAGGTAGAAGATGCCAAAGATGTCTACCTTAAACTATTTTCAATCATAGAAAAGCACAACCTACAATTTTTCAATTAGAGCATCCAACAAGTTAAGGTCCCTTAGGACTAATATTGGGAACAAAGATCCACCTGCGAAGGTGAAAATGTAATTACAATAGAATACCCAAACTTGTTTAATTAAGTTGAGCTAACTTAACCTTGAAGAGGGGTGGATGTCACATTCACCTAGGAACCTTTCTTTTCTAAGAACCCCTATCCTTGTTGTAGACACCGAAATCTGGTTTAAGCCTGCGACTTCCATATTCTTCATACTTCATGGTCATGATTAAATAATGTCAATTATTTAATTATTCATCTTAACATTAATTCTTCTATTAATTAAATAATGTCAATTATTTAATTAATTCATCTTCTATTAATTCTTCTATTGATTAAATAATGTCAATTATTTAATTAAGTCATCTTAACATTAATTCTTCTATTAATTAAATAATACACTATTTAATTAATTCACTTTCTTTATTATAATTGACACTAAATAAACGCTTTTATTTAATTATGTTAATAAATTAACCTTATTCTTGCTAAAATTAAATAAATCCTTATTTAATTTATTCTTTATCATATTTCTCTCAACTATAAATTAAATTCATTTATTTTATTTAATTATTCGCTTAAATCCCTTCTATCACTTAGTTAAATAAATATTGGCTTCATTTAATTATCCTTCTAATATTGCCCTTGAATTAAAATGAATTATTTAATTCATAAACTCTATTTTAACACATTCTTCTATATTTTAGATAATTATGTGAGTATATTCTATATCTTTACTTCCTTTACTCAACTCTCACATTTATTTTAATTGCCTGGGCTTAATTCATTCATTTGATGTCTCGAGTGGTATTTCCTTTGTAATTTCATCTAACCATTCAATTGTCCATTTAACTTATTTTATGCATATGCATATTAATTAAATATTATTATTTAATTAATTAAGTGTTGTGCGTATGCTCAAATGTATATTGCTACACCTTTATCTCTTTGTCATGCAAAGATATTTCTAATGTTTTAATAATACCGAATCAAGATTGAATCATTCATTTAATTCTAATTCTATTTCTAATTCGAATCACTCATGTCATCATCAAGGCCAATGTAATGCATGACTAATCAGTCAATCTCAATCGTCCGTTGATCTTTCAATCTTGACTTGTCGTTCGAATAATCAATTTTCTATAAATTGATTTGTCATTCTTCATTCCAATCTCTCTCGCAAAATCTTATGACTTTTGGAGAGCACATTTATCTTGAATCTTCGATATTTTGCTAATCACTATCTTAGGCTATACTTGCACGAACTTGAAAATCTAAGGGCAATTATACTACACAAGCAAAATGGAGAAGGGAAATCGAGATGAATCATGGAAATACGTTTGGAATTGGTGAGATTGTTCTAGTTTTAATTACGTTTTTACTTTCCCATGCTCTTTGTTGCTTAACATATGAATTTGCATTCTAGATCTAGTATTGTATTGCATGTGTGCTTTTAATCTACTAATCTTCCTTGTTGTCTATTGTGCAAAAGCTTGTTTCATTTTCAGGCGTTACATTTTGGTGAACTCCGACGTGCGGAAGACACTCATCTTCAACTGTGAGATCTTTAATTTTCATTTTGGTGCATTTCGCATTTGAACGGCTAATACGGAAGTTTCGCACCGCAATTGATCTTTTGCGAACCGCATGTGAAGTTTATGCACCGCGAATTGGTTTTGGCGAACCGACCGATGCATAAACGACGATCCGGCAATTCTAAACCGCGAACTAGTATCCTCTTCGAAATGCTAACTTAAAAAATAATAAACGACGTGATCCGGACCGTAACGTAAACGCACGCAAATTGGATCGGGTGCAAAACATTTTATTTCCGCCGGCTAACTGAAACTTCAATTGATTTTTGTGTTACTGATATTTGATTTTCAGTGTGTGGCCATTTGGAGTTAACAAGCTTTTGTAAGACGATTGACGAAGACAATATTGAAAAATTACTAATGATATCTTCTACAGGATGCTTGTCAAAGACCCTAGTTAAATTTTGAAACAGATTGTTTGGTAGCTTAGCAAATCTTTCGTTTGGTTAAAATTAACAAGTGTCTACTGTGTTTGGTGTGAAAGCACAAGTCTGGTTACCCTTATGATTTGGTATATCGAAGTATCCTCTCCCCTTGCGCATCCGTGCGAACCTGGGTGTAAGAGAAACGGTTACCAACTCTAGAACTCTAACTGCCTCCGTGGGAAAAGTAATTTTCACCCTGTGACAACTCTGCATCGTGAGCACCCCTCAACCTCGGAAAATTCCCAAACGGTGATATAAAGTGGGTTCTTGGAAAACCCCTAAGAATCAATGAAAGTGTGATTCCTCAACAGATGGATCCGGAAGGGGACTCAAGGTCAGATGGATCACACCCCATGAATGGAATTCCCAAATTAAATACCTTTTGTTTTATAGACCAACCTATTTGTGGTCGTTGCTTGGTATAGTGCAAGGTATAGTATCATGTTCGAAGATACTCACTACTGATCCCTTTGAGTAGAGATAAAGCAGCTCGAGGTAATTCTGCCATAAAAGAATCTGGAATTGTGCTCAAAGAGATGTTAATGAGCCGCGGAGGAAGCCAATGCCACCAACTCAAGCCATCCGCCTCAAGTAGCAAAAAGGTGTTCATCACCAACCGGTATAATAGGTGGGCTATAACAAGTATAAAAACTCCTAGGCCTTTGGCCTATTAGGGATGTGCTCGGTCTGCTATCACTTTAAACGCTCTTTTTGAGTCCAAAATCAAAACTGAAAACACTTTGTCTTACGATTGTCTTTGATTGTCAGAATTTGATCACGGAAAACGGAGTCAGTTTAAATTTCATGTCACTGAAAATTCACAGAGAGTCGCAACTGTTCACCAGAAACACACATCTGATTTTTAGAGTCGCATCTGTTATTTTTGAGTCGCAACTGTGAATCCCGAGTCGCATCTGTTAATCTTGAGTCGCATCTGTCAGTTTGGCTCGCATCTGCTTTCAGGAAACCGCATGCATTATATTTTGAGTCGCAACTGTAAATTTGAGTCGCATCTGGTATATTCTAAGTCGCATCTGTCAGTTTGAACCGCAACTGTTAATTTTGAGCCGCAACTGAAAATTAAACGACGCATCTGTCTGATTACCAGAAAACCAAAATTTACAAATACCGGCCCAAATAACACTGCTATACCTGGGGCCAGTATCTCACACAAACAGTCTTTGAAACAGAAACCTGAAACGATTTGCTCAATTTTGCATCCTTTAGG
Source organism: Sequoia sempervirens (assembly GCA_007258455.2). Lineage (NCBI taxonomy): Eukaryota > Viridiplantae > Streptophyta > Pinopsida > Cupressales > Cupressaceae > Sequoia > Sequoia sempervirens. Next base: position 32,612 of record VDFB02134199.1, on the reverse strand, counting down.
TTCATTTAGTCATTACCATAGTTGTCTTCAGTTAGATTTTACCTTCATCTTAGGGTATATATCAGCTTGCATTAGACTTCTAGAAAGGTCACTTTTACAAACTTTAGGAGTAGTCCACCATCTATACTCTAGAAAGGTCATAGTGTCGCGAAATCTATCATTGAACCTAGTCTTATCATCTTATAACTTTGTCCTACAGAGAGTCATCCTAGCTCATCAGTCTAGTTAGGAAACTCAACTTGTCTTTGATCTTCGTCCTACATTGGTTCCTTGACTTAACTAAATTGACACCTTGGTTTGACTTTAGGTAGTTGGTCCCTTCATCTTGGGTTTATAGAGTTGATCACTTTAGGGTCTTGCTTAGACTTTGCATCTTTAGAGTCTAGACTAGTGTCATCCTAGAACATTCATTATTTGCATAAGAAAACCCCAAAAACATAGAATAGATTCATACAGTTTCTAGATATAGTCTTGCATTTCCCACATATTGAGCTTGTCTTACATGGTTGAAACTAGGTCTAAGAGAAGAGAGAGATAAAACATGTCGAACCCAAACGAGTTCATCAATCCATTTTCTTCAAGACCTCATAAGACTTTATTAGACAAATTCACCACTAGAAACACTCAAGGACACATTGTAGTAGAAGACACAGAGGCTGCCGCATAGGACCCTAAGTTTTCCTCTTTTGTAGATGAGTACCTAGCAAATGATCGTCAACGGTTTTTAGGAAAATTGCTAACTGAAGGTGCTACCTTACCTCCAGGATTTGACATTAGCACCTTACAAACTCAACCTACACAAGGGACAAATACCACTTCTGCTAGTACTACTATACCTCAGGTCAGCACGACTATGCCATCTAGCACGTCTACACAGAGTACGACAGTCCATACATCCCCATTTGGTACACCTAGCATGACGTCGGGATTTAATTTCACTACAGGGGCTTCATCATCTACTCCCTTCAGTCTTCTTGTTGGGAATAAAAGGTCTAAAACCTTAGCCTCCACACCTTATGTCGGTGCCACAAGTTTACAGTCAACTGTTATACCTAATGCTAGTATCACAAGTACCATACCACAATCAATTGCCATACCTAGTGCTCAAGTCACTAGTACTATACCGCGTATTACACAAACAGGGGGCATTCCCTCCTTCCAATATGGAAATCAGAATCCATTCACACAGTTTTCGAGTCAAAATTTACTCTCCCAAACTGGTACACAAAATCCACTTACATCGGTTCCGAATCAGAATCCCTTTTCACAGATTGGTAATCAGAATCCGTCCATACAGATTCCACGCCAAAACCAATTTACATCGGTTTCGAATCAGAATCCCTTTGCACAGATTGGTAGTCATAATCCGTCCACACAGATTCCAAGTCAAAACCAATTCACACCGATTCTGAATCATAATCCCTTGTCACAGAGTGGTACTCAAAATCCGTTTACACAGAACCCAGGTCAACACCGATTTATGCAGATACCATACCAGAATACATTTACCAATATTCTGAATCCAAATCCACCTCAGATGCCAACGTTCAATCAAAACCCATCACGAGACTTTGGATTTCAGAATACATACATGGATCCGCATAATCCTCCTAGCACATCTTTGACCCAAGTCGACGTCCTGCAAACACAAATGCACGCATTACAAACGCAAATGGATAACATGTCGGTCTCAACTAAGAAATCATTTTCACCAAAGGACATATGCCCATTCCCTTTTGATAGATCATTGTACATGACACCTTTCCCTCACGGATATGTCATACCGAATCTTCCTAAGTACAATGGCAAACGCAATCCAGTAGAACATATCAGGGAATTTTCTACCATATGCATAGATGTCGCTTACGATCCCACGTATCTTATGAGGCTATTTCCACGAAGTCTTGTAGGAGTGGCACTAGAATGGTTTTCAGGTTTAGATTCTGGCATTAGATCTTGGGGCGAACTAGTCGAGAAATTTGTGGAGCAATTCTCCTTCCACATTGACCATGAGATAAATATAGCAACCTTGTGCCACACAACACAAGACGAAGGTGAAACATTCATTGCTTTCTTCCAACGTTGGAGAACTATTGCAAGTAGGTGTCCTGTCGAGATACCTAAAAAACAAAAGGTTACAATGTTTCAAGAAAACCTTCATCCAAAACTCAGGAGTAACTTAAGGGTACATTGTTGCATATCTTTTTCAGAACTAGTAGAAAAAGGGGTGATAATAGAGAAGGACCTCATTGAAAAGGGTGAAATCAAAATGACAACATCAAATAGAAACCCAATCGTACAAAACACCCCCACTGACAGAAACAGATTCTGGTCTCGCAACAAAAATGTCACCAATGATGGGGTGGTGGATGCTAAAACATTACAAGCAAGACCCCTCCTCACATTACAAGGACCTCATACTTTTGCCAACATGCTTAATGCTGTCAATCAACCTCCTAACACGGTCTCAAATACTCAACGTCCACAACCAAGGAGATTCCAGAAACGTGAGTTCACTCCCTTAGGGGAACCCATTGAGTCGGTGTTCAAACAATTGTTACAACACAACCTCATACAGCTGCAGGAACCAAGACAATACGATCCAGGACAGTTTAAACCAACTTGGTGGGATGACAATGCCTTCTGTGATTATCATAGGACAAAGGGGCATAACCTACAAAACTGTCGACAACTGAAGAATATCATACAGGATCTTGTTGATAAGAGAATTATTGAGGTTAGTGGACAAAAACAAAAGACATCTAACACTGACCATCAAGTCTTCTCAGACCCACTACATGACCATGGGAAAGGAACTGTCCCCAGCTCGAGTACTAAGACCAATATGTCCGCCAATTATGCGAGTATCAAACATGATTATGATAGTGGCAAAATCATTCATTGCCTTCGCGCCGCTGATCAAAACATCAATACCATTAATATCAATGCTAATCCTGAGTGTGCAGTCAATACTCGTCGTACTAAGTTTACTATCCCAGGCCCTCCATCACAGCAAACACCTCAACCTTCCAAGTTACAATATAACCTACTTGATCAGTTGGGGAAGACCCCAGCCCAAATCTCAATCTTGGAATTGTTGCGTATCTCTCCTGAGCATTGGTCTATCCTTGATAAGGCTTTACAGAACACCATGGTCCCTAATGACCTTGATGTCAATCGTTTCCAGGAAATGGTGGGCTACTTGACCAATAATCTTCATGCCACATTTTCCGAACAAGACTATGCCGCAGATAAGATGAACCACAATGACCCTTATCTAGGGAAAGTCCTTGTCGCATGGACGCCAAGGTTAGACGAAGCCTGGCAGATGGAGGAGCAGGTTGCACCCATGCACTTTAAAACTAATTAAGGCATTAGGTATCTAAGAAGCATGCGTAGACACCACTAAGAGTATTGTCATTAAGGCTTATGATGATGAAGAATGAAAATCAAAGGGGTGGTAACACTTCCTATCAGAATTGGTCCTCGTGGTAATGGAGACAAAGTTCCGTGTCTTGGATCTCTACCCTCCCTTATAACTCCTTCTGCTAGGTAGACCATGGATTCATGCCATGAAGGCGGTCCCTTCCACATATCATCAGTGTCTTAAATTCCCTTACAATGGCACTGAAATCACTATAGATGGTGATCCCGATCCTTTCCAGTATTGCACCAATCTAAAGGAGATCCCTCAATGTCAAGTGCCCGTCAACCAAGAGGCCTCATCGTCTAAACCATCTTCTTATGTTGACCCGTCCACACTCACTCGAACATCTATTTCACCCTCACTTCCTACCACTCCTAGGGTCGAGATCCAAGACAAGGGCTGTGGAGAGTATTACATGAAGACTTCTTATTGTGTTAGCCATTTGGTTCCTCCTAAGTCATATGGTTTACCTATAGTAGGTAGGGGACAATCTATGATCACTATACATGTTCCCCCACAACAACTTTCACTAAATGGGGTGAATTAAGCAAAGAGGCTGTAGATACAGAAGATGTCACTTCCTGGCTGTACAAGGAAGATAATCAAGAATCCCTTTTACTTGCTCATATTCCTACAAGTCTATATGGAAAGGGTTTCAAAATCATGCAAAGCAAAGGATATGACGGACAAAGTGGTTTAGGTTTAAACCAAGATGGCAGAGTGGAACCAATATTTGTTTCTCAATGGCCAAAAGGAGTAGGGCTAGGGTTTCAACCGATCCAGATTGGCGTTCCTAGTACTCCATTACCCTTACTTGAGGAAGTACGTGCTTCAGAAGATACCAAGACATCTCACGAACCTGTAGACCAACATCATTGTGACTCCCCCGATTCTAATGATTATGATTGGGACTCCTTATCCTCTACTTCTTCCATGGACCTTGAAAAGTTGTTTGGAGAACTTGACTTGATGTTAAGTTCCTCACCCAATCCTTTAAATTCCTGTCCACCAAAGAAAATGACAAAAGAGGAGTGGTTTAAACACTACTATTGGGAATCACTTGATCGTACCTATTGGCAACCTCAGCCACATGTTTCCAATTGTCAAACCTTGGCATTAGGCCCACCTATTCATCCACCTAGACCTAAACCCAAGAGAAAAACGGACTTGGTACAGGACTTTTGTAATGACATGAATAATTCAATCTTTACCTTGACACCATTAGACTTTGATAACTCCGATGATGACATGCCCTTAGTTTATCCCCAACTCATAGATTGGGATCAACAAGATACACCTGTTTTAGACACTTTTGAGAACGACGAAGCAATTGCTGAGTTCCGGGGATTACGTGAAGGCATACCTAATGGGGATCATAAAGCTGGTTTTACCATTGACTTGGACAATAAAGCATATTTTGGGGAATCTGTTCAACCCTCCAGTCGCAAAAATGAGAAAAAGAATCAACAAGATAAAAAGGATGAGTCTCTAGGTGAAAACAGAAAGGCACCTCTAGGCGATGAAAGAAATGCAAAAGAAAGGGCATCAGAAGGTGAAAACCTCTGATACAAGGATCGGAGAGTTTGAACATTCTCCCATTGCACAGGAAAAGTCACCCATGCTTGTTGAGGAATCAGAAGAAGTCAACATAGGCACAAAAGAGAATCCTCGATTGATTTATTTGGCAGTGTCATTAACAACACAAGAGAAATCAGAGTTCCATGACTTCTTTGAACAGAGACAGATAAATTTTGCTTGGTCATATGCTGACATGCCTGGGTTAGATCCTGAACTTGTTCTACATCACTTGCCTTTACAACCAGGTGTCAAACCCGATGCAAAGCGAGAAGTTGAAAAAATGCATCCTAGGGTAGCTGTTATTAGTCAAAGCGGAGAACTCAAGAAACTCTTAGGGCCCGTTGGTTTCATCGGACCTATTGACTATGAGAGAATTAGTTCAATCTTGTACGGTTAACAAACAGTACAGGGGGCATCGCATCTTGATTTTAGAGATATCAACAAAGCTTGTCCTGGGATGACTTCCCTTTGCCTAATATAGACATGATAGTTGACATGGCCGGTAGGATATAGGATGTTGTCCCTTATGGATGGATTCTCGAGGTATAACCCGGATGCGAGAATAATATGAAGATCCAACCTAAAGGCGACCTTCACTTGTCGCCCAGGAGCGTATTGCTGGAATGTTATGCCCTTCGGACTCAAGAATGCGAGGAGCAACCTATCAGCGTGCCATGACTACTATCTTTCATGATTTAGTACACACTTGTATAGAGGATTATGTCGATATTGCTTATTATCAAATCAAGACAAAGAGCTGAGAACATTTACAAGTTTTAGACAAAGGTATTTGGAGAACGGAGAAGTATAATGTGAGACTCAATCCAAAGAAATGTGTGTTTGGAGTCAAGTCAGGAAAACTGTTAGGTTATATCATTTCTAGACGAGGCATTGAAGTAGATCCTGCTAAGGTGAAAGCAATCATGGACATACCACCACCCAACAATCTCAGTCAACTAAGGACATTACAGGGAAGGTTGCAATCTATCAGAAGATTTATAGTGCAATTAGTAGACAAGATGCACCCTTTTCAACATCTACTCAAGAAAGGAGTACCCTTTGCATGGACACCTAGGTGCGAGGAGGCTTTTCAACTGATTAAAGAATATTTACTTACACCACCTGTCTTAATGCCACCTGTTGAAGGGAGACCATTGATTCTTTATATCACAGCAACCCATTCATCACTCAGAGCATTGCTTGCATAGAATGACGATGAAGGTCATGAAAGGGCAGTCTATTACATCAGCCGGACTTTGGTTGGTTATGAGCTCAACTATAGTAACATTGAACGTGCATGTCTTGCAGTAGTATTTGCTACCCAAAAACTGAGGCACTACATGTTAAACCATCAAACAATGCTGGTTGCTAAAATAGACCCTCTGAAATATCTTCTCCAGCAGAAATGACATTAGCGAGGCGGCCAAGTGGGTTATGATACTTAGTGAGTATGATATCGGTATGTAGAAAGAAAGGCTATTAAAGAGACGAGTCATTTTCTTGCTCCGGTTAGTGATGCACCCATATGACCCGAATCACCCAGTAGTTGCGGACTTTCTGATGAGTTCATATTCACATTTGACACAAACATAACATGGAAACTGTACTTTGATGGTTCACATACAAATCATGGTTCAGGGGCTGGGATATTGTTTATCACACCACAAGGTGATTCCATCCCTAAGTCATTCAGGATTGCATTCCCATGCACTAACAACATGGCAGAGTATGAAGCTCTAGTGACAGGGTTACGCATGGCGGTCAAGTGGAAAATTAAGGTTTTACAGGTTTATGGTGATTCTCAACTAGTAATCAGGCAGGTAAATGATGATTATGAGACTAAGGATGAGAAGCTTACTCCATACAAGCGCATGGCAGATAGTTTTAAAGAGTACTTTGACAAAGTCGAATTTCATCAAATACCTCGTGTTTTAAACAGGGCAGCAGATGCCATGGCTACAATTGCATCACTTCTTGACATTCCTAACAACGTGCCTAAGTTTGAGTTCTTGGTAGAACAACTCTTGATCCCAGCCTACGATATCCCAGATTCTGAGATGGTGTGTGACATCGTTGGTCCCGATTCCCCTTGGTACAAAGAAATTTATGATTACCTTCATGCTGAAGTCATACCCATTGGCCTATCTTAACCAGCGTAGAATTGTTATTCTCTGCCAATTGATAAAATATAACATTAGGAGACACCCTATATAGGCGATTTAGACAATACCTTCTTGAGATGTCTTGATTCTCTTGAAGCACAAAGCAACCTTGCATGGGGTGCATGAGGGGTATATGTGGTTCCCCATTCTAGCGGTCCTACAGCGGCCAAAAGATTATGAGACTAGGTTATTATTGGCCTACTATGGAAAAGACTCATGTCTTTGTAACAAAATGTCGCCAATGCCAAGTTCATTCTGACTTGATACATGCACTAGCATAGGAGCTTCGTCCTATAACATCACCATGGCCCTTCATCCAATGGGGAGTCAACCTCATAGGTAAGATCCACCCAACATCATCTAATGGCCACAAATTCATTATCAGCACCCACCTAAGTACTTTCTGAAGTGGATTGATATTCCTATGACATACATTCACAGGCACAGTTTCTAGATTTATCTTAAACTATATCATTTGTCGGTATGGTGTCCCTCAGTCCATAATCACTGATAATGGCGGCCCATTTAAGAACCAAGAAGTCCGTCATCTATGTGATCAATTTCATATCCAACATCACTTCTCCACTCCATACTACCCCCAAGGTAATGGCCAAGCGGAGGCATCTAACAAGACCATCATTAGAATCCTCAAAGAAGGCATCGATGATCTTTGAGTGGTGGTGGCATTCTGACAATCATATGGGCTTATCGTACAAGTATTCGTACTCCCACTGGTGTTACCCCATATTCACTTGTCTTTGGATCTAAAGCCATTTTACCTATTGAGGTCGAGATTCCTTCCCTAAGGGTATCCCTGAAAGGCCACATTAATGATGAAGAGTACCGAGTGTCGAGACTCCATGAGCTAGAATTTTTAGATGAGCGACGACAGAAGGCACTGGACCATCTTCAAGCATACCAGAATCGCCTTCGTCGTAGCTATAACAGGAGGGTTTTGAACAGGAACTTCGATATTGGTGACCTGGTTTTAATGGAGAACCCAAAGAATCAAGCAGAAAGAGACAAACCAGGAAAATTTGAACCTAATTGGTTGGGACCTTATGTTGTTACAGAAGCTTTTGGATCAGGAGCGTACCAACTCTCTACTCTTGAAGGGGAACCATTGTCCTCACCAATCAATAGTATGCATCTAAAGAAGTTCTACGCATAGCTTCTGGGAGCCTTTGTCTTATTTAGCAAAAAATACAAAAAAATCAAAAAACTGAAAAAATTGTTATCAAGGTGAAAACCTGGCAAACAGGCATCTTGCTAACACCAAAAAAATTAGTTAATATGGAAAATAGTAAAGACAAATCATTCGTCCAACGGTGAAAACCATTTTGGTGGCACCTTGGATAGGTACCATGGTGAAAACCTGGCAAACAGGCGCCATGTGTACTCAACTCTGCTCCTTTGTCTACTATTATTCTAATCTATCTTGTACATACACCACTTATTTGAACATCGTCCCTACCATGTATATAGCCCACTTCCCTGTACATAGTCTCTACCGTGTATATAGCCCACATCCGTGTACATATTCCACTATCCTGTACATATCCCTTACCTTTTGTGTCCATCACTTGTATATATCATCCCTAATAAGTGGTAGTCTTTTCCATAGCCTGGAACGATTGACATCGAGAGTATTTCATATCCCCTATTTTACCCTACTCATAATCAATTGGTCTTATACTCGACTAGGGGAAAACACTTGACGTGCGACATTTTGGTTCTTACATTGGCTATGTGGAAGATGAAACATCATGGAAAATCCACGAACATCGCAAAATGACTTGAGAAAACACAAAAACATCAGAAAACTTCAAAAAGACAAAAAAATCAAAACATTTCAAAAATCCAAAAACAGAGTCAGAGTCAATCGCGTTTGTCAATCTTTGTCGTTTGTCGAACTACGTTGCCTCTGCGACTGGACGTAGGCAAGGCCATCTGCCGATGTGCCCCCGAGGCATTAGGTCAGTCAGTTTAGGTTTGTCTATATAAATTCATGAGTCAATCCACATGTCTATATGACAAGGTCATTGGTCATGTCGAACTACGAGGTCTCTACGTGTACAACGTAGGCAAGGCCATCAATCAATGGGCCCCCGAGGCCGCACTAGGTCAGTCCATTAGGGTTCATCACATTCACTTTCTACACCGTCTTCTGTTGTAGTGGAGTCTTGTAGGTCCGCAGTCAAGTCGAGACTCACAGAATCTGCGTGTTACAATGTAAGGCCATCACCGATGAGCCGAGGCCGCACTAGGTTAGTCCTTTAGGGTTTGTCATCACCGCGGTCGATTAATACACCACGTCATATCAAGTCATGCATTACTCTGGTGAACAAGTCAGCAATGTCTCTGAGTCATATCAAACAACTTGCCAAACAAAACAATTCAAATAGATCAACCAACCGTCTGCTACAGGATGTGTCCTTCTTGGAAACAGACGTTATCGAAACAATCAACCTATGTCTTATTAGGGTTGATCCTTCCTGCATAATCGATAAAGATCCAAACAATAAAACATGGCCTTACGGGTTATCACATCAACGACATCTGACTCAACGTCTTATCTGATACATGTCTTTTTGAAACCAGGCTTTGTCATGCCTTATACAGCTAGTCATAACATCGAAACCAGACTCACAGTCTTATCCGCTATGTGTATCTCCTGCAATCAGGCTCTATCAATCAAACAAATCAAACAAAAAATCGTAATGTGGCAAACCATTTTTACTGGCTTTTGACTTTGCGGCTTATTTATCTTATCATTTATCTTGAATTGATGACTAGGATTCATGTTACTAGCTTTCTCAAGGATGTCCCATGAAGAGTTTAGAAAGCGGCGTATCGGAATTCTATTTTATTTTCTTGTTGTCATCATTTGTCTTTTCAATTTGATTTTGAGTCATGTTACTAGTTTCCTCAAGGATGTCCCATGAAGGATTTAGAGGAGCGATGACGTCTCATGACCCGTCTTTTTCTTTTGATTGTTGTCTGTGGTTTGTCCTGACAAAAAGACTGGGGCAACTTTTGCCTTTAGTATGAGTTAATGACAATCCTTGTCTACGACTATCTGTTATTAGCAAGTGGATGACCTTGCACACCTTGATTTATGTCATATCCTGGTGTTTGTCTCCATTTGTATTAGTCCCGCCCAATGATGATAAAGTGCAATACCTTTTGTGATATGGTAAAATATCGAAGATTCCTAACACTAACATCTATCTTCTGTCTTCTCCTTCTGTGTCGATCTTTCTTTTCGCATTAACAGTTCTTCTTTCTTGCATTAGGACGATGTCTTGTGACACAAAACGGTGTACATCATCCTGCATCCATATACATGTTAGAAACATACATACATATAGGCATATTTCACATTTAGATTATCATGGCATAATAGACAAATAATCATTAAAAACATCATACATATAACATCACATTGCATCTCATAATCATATAGAATCATACAAAACATACAATCATCCATCACATAAGCATATCATATAAACATCACATGTATAAATCAAGACTGCATAATCAATAAATACAAATGCATATCATGAGAATCGCCGCCAAAATCATATATATATATATCGCTCATATGTGTCACATCACAATGTCATAATGTATCATAAATACATGGAAGCCCGCAGGCTATCAGATCAAAATAAAATGTCTCAAATGGACCTCAAAACTGTATCTCTATCCTGAACTACCACTGCCATCATGTCGGGAGTGTGTGGGAGACTGATGCTGAGAACCGGCTGATCTCGGAGCTGTGGGAGGTCTATCATAGGGCCCTGCTCTACGTGGCTGATCCACTCCCTCTGTGCTCACTGTCCGTGTGTGGGTCCTGGTCTGGGACCTACTACTCTGTGCCGCTGAGAAACTGGGAGCCCGTCTCTCTAGGGGAACCTCTGCCTCATACAAGTCTCGGTAGTATCTCTCCCTCTCGCCGGCTCTGACCAACTCTCTAGCAAATGCTGCTGATGGTCCTGTACATAATGACCTGAGCTCTGTGAATCTCTGCTCCGTCTCCTACCGCCGGGCTACTGCTTGATCCCTCTCCATCAAGGCTTTGTCTCTCTCCACCCTGTAGGCATCTCTCTCAGCCATCAACACCCTCATCTGCTCCTCCAAGGAGGCAACCTGGGCTCGTAATATATCAGTGTCGGGCACCTCTGCCTCTGTCTCATCCTGACGGACCCTATCTCGCCCATCCTCCTCCTCGTCCATCTCCTCTAGGATCTGATCCCTGATCTCTCTCTCATGATCATCCTCCTCCTCATCATCCTCCTGGTAGGCACCTAGCAATCCAAGGGCATCGATCTTTGCCTCCTCTCCCACTGCCTCCTCACCAACTGCCTCCTCTCCAACGGCCTCCTCTGCAATGGCCTCCTCGGCACCTACCTCTGCCTCTGTTGAGATGTCAGGGATGTCTGGGATAACTGCCTCTGCCGGCTGCTCCTCCTTGCCACCTCTGGCCACATCTAGCATGGCCACATCCTCCTCTCCTCCTCTCTCCTCTCGGATCGGTGACAAGGCTGGTCCTCATCCCCGTCGACCACGCCTCCCTCTCCTACCTCCACGTCGGCCACCTCTACCATCATCCCCACCATCACCTCGGCCACCTCTACCTCCTCGACCACCTCCTCTACCTCGTCTACCTCTGGGACCTATACCACGTCGCTCTACCGGTGCTGGCTGCCCTGGATCTATCAAGGGAATCGGCCTGTGCAATGCCCACCACTGATCATAAGCTGGGGTCATCCCTGGATCTGCTGGTCCACCCCTCCATCCCCATGGCTGTGACTATAATCCATCAATATCCGCCTCTGCAGTGGCGACTGGAATCTCTAGCCCCCATAATAGGACCTCTCGCGAAGACCGAGCAAACTCTGCTCTCCCTCGAGGTACATCCTATACCTCTCCATACTGTCTCAGGACCCGGTCCGGCAACTGCCGCTCTATAATGTGCATATGGGACACTGTCCGTCCCACTAGATACTGTGTCTGTCTACAATATGGCAGGTGCTCGTCCTCATCTGACCATACCTCGCAGCCCAGGTACGGTCTCCATGTGAACTCCTGCATCAAATCTATCGCGTGTCTGAAATATCCTGTGTCCCCAATATGGTGCTGTGTGGTAGCCCCCGCATAATGGAAGGCGTATGGCGCTCCATGAGGTACATCAACTGTAACAAGTGGTCTGAAAATGGCGATATGCTCCCATGCCCAAACCATCAGAAGCGTGGTACCGCAGCTCATAGACTGTGCCTCTCTATAGGCAATGTCATGCAAGTGGAAGTATAACATCCCTAGCACACACGAACCCCAAGCATATACGACTCGGCGCTCAAGCATGCCCACTAACATCTCCCCCCATCCCACAGGGAATCCATGTCTTCAGCAGTCAGGCAGTACTATACCACCTATCAAGGTCGCTACTAGACAGTCTAACTGTCTATACCTCTGAGCCAATGTCCGCCATCTAATCTCATAATCATCCACCCCTAGCTGTCTAACGTCAGCGTGGGGGTACTATCTGCACATCTCAGCTATACCCCTCTGGGTATCATAGACTACCCGTGTGCCTCTAATCGGCAGTCTCAGTATCCTATGAACATCCTCTAGAGTCACTGTAGCCTCTCCAATCGGAAGATGGAACGACGATGTCTGTGAGTGCCACCGCTCACATAGTGCTGTCAGCAATCCCCGATTTGCCCTAATCTAGGGCATATCGGTCAAGTGCAACAAACCCAAATGCCATAGAGTCCGTCGCTCGGCCGGCCGTAGGCTATCTCCGAATCGAAACGTCGTGGGTCTCGACTCACGTGTATAGATAGGGTCAAATACAACTTGCATCAACATGCCTCATGTCAGCCTGAATCATCTATTCTAGTGAAAAATGACTGTTTTAACATAAAATGCAAATGCGTCGTTATTTTGCAAATGCGTCATTTTTTTACACATGCGTCGCTTTTCCACAAATGCGGTTCACAAATTATATATGCGTCATTATTCATCAAATGCGGTTAATAATCATCACATGCGTCGTAAAAATGACATTTGGGTATCAAAATGACAAATGCGTGTCTAAATATTCCAATGCGTCACTAAACATGCAAATGCGTCTTAAAACAACAAATGCGTATTTATCGATACATTTGCGTATCAAAATAAACAAATGCGTCTTAAAACAACAAATGCGTATCACAATTATCAAATGCGTGACAAAATAAACACATGCGATTATTTTCTAAACCCAATCTAATCGACCGGCGTTAAAATGCAAATGCGGCTTTTCGCAGTCACATGCGTCGTTCGCGCATACACATGCGGTGCAAAATGAAAAGCGACGCATAACTTAAAGTGCAATAAATATCTTAAAATACGCGCAAATTAAAAAATTTCAAAGGGTAAGTTTTAGGTCCATACCGGGGGGTCCGCGCCGGCTGGTCTCTGGAACGTCCGGATCCTGTATGCACGATGATGGGTCGCTGGAACTGGAGACATCCTCGCTGGAAGTCAGAGCAAATTTTGAAATCTCTAAGCTAGGTGGGTGCAAATGAATAGTTTTTCACCCCAATTCCAATATATACCTAGGGTTTAAGTGGCATTTCTTTCCTACTGGCCATGTAAACTTCCATTTTCTATCATCCCGTACCTGTCCCTCCCATTTCCGAACCCAATTCTGTCAACTACATTGCATTTCTGCCTATCTACTGGACTAATTGGGCGCATTTCCAAATTTTACTACACATTTTGGAAATTTGTCACTTTTCCCGAGGGGGCATACCTTCACCTATTCTAATCTGGAGCATGACTAGGGCATATTTTCATCGACTTTCTTTGACACAACGCCTAAAAAATATTGTATCAAAGAGGGGCAAATGTAGACACCGAAATCTGGTTTAAGCCTGCGACTTCCATATTCTTCATACTTCATGGTCATGATTAAATAATGCCAATTATTTAATTAATTCATCTTCTATTAATTCTTCTATTGATTAAATAATCTTAATTATTTAATTAAGTCATCTTAATATTAATTCTTCTATTAATTAAATAATATTAATTATTTAATTAATTCACTTTTCTTTATTATACCTGATTAATTAAATAAATGCTTTTTATTTAATTATGTTACTAATTAACCTTATCTTTCTTGTTAAATTAAATAAATCCTTATTTAATTTATTCTTTATCATACTTCAACTATAATTAAATAAATTCATTTATTTATTTAATTATTCGTTTAAATCCCTTCATCACTTAGTTAAATAAATATTATTTATTTAATTATCCTTCGAATATTGTCTCTTGAATTAAATGAATTATTTAATTCATAAATTCTATTTTAACACATTCTTCTATATTTTAGATAATTATGTGAGTTATCTAAGTATTCACTTTTACTCAACTCGACATCTATTTTAATCGTTCAGTTAACTATTCATTTGATGTCTGAGTGGCATTCTCGAGTAATCTCCTCGTCTAACCATTCAATCGTCCAGTTCTAACTTATTTGCGTGCACATGCATATTAATTAAATATTATTATTTAATTAATTAAGTGTTGTGCGTGCGTTCGAACAGAGAGTTGCTATAATCAATCTTTATCTTTGTCATGCAAAGATATTTCTAATGTTTTCGAATACCGAACTGAAGATTGAATCATCTATTTAATCTTTAATTCTATTTCTAATTCGAATCACTCATGTCATCACTGTCAGTTAACAGAATGCATGACTAATCAGTCAATCTCAATCGTCCGTTGATCTTTCAATCTTGACTTGTCGTTCGAATAATCAATTTTCTATAAATTGATTTGTCATTCTTCATTCCAATCTCTCTCGCGAAATCTTATGACTTTTGAGAGCACCTTTATCTTGAATCTTCGATATTTTGCTAATCACTATCTTAGGCTATACTTGCACGAACTTGAAAATCTGAGGGCAATTATACTACACAAGCAAAATGGAGAAGGGCAATCGAGATGAATCATGGAAATACGTTTGGAATTGGTGAGATTGTTCTAGTTTTAATTACGTTTTTACTTTCCCATGTTCTTTGTTGCTTAACGTATGAATTTGCATTCTAGATCTAGTATTGTATTGCATGTGTGCTTTTAATCTACTAATCTTCCTTGTTGTCTATTGTGCAAAAGCTTGTTTCATTTTCAGGCGTTACACTTGTTATAATTTGGACTAAGGGTAGGAACTTGTAATCATAATATGCTACCATATTTGTGTGTGTGCATGTCCATGTTATTGAACCATTAATGACTACTATTAATGAATATGAATAATAGTTTTGTTATGTGTTACATAATTTGATGGATTGATTATGTTTTTGACTAAATCAGACTAATATCTTATTGGTGGAATTACATGAGGAACATTGTTTGATTTTAGATACCTAGGGTGCAAGGTGAAGTAGATTTTATGGTCCTATAAAGAGTGATACAAAAGGATCATGATGCCAACCAAGTGTTAAGACCTTAATGTTAATGCTTTTCCTAAGTCATAAATTCACCCAACATGGTATAAAGTATGCATAATGATATTCTTGTCATGAAGGATTGCTCAACCCTTGTCTGTACATGTCACCCTCACTGACAACCTAGGCTTTTGGTGTAGTGGCAGTTGTTCTGAGTTAATAAAATTGGTGACTCTATTGAGGAGGGTTCAAATCCCACCCTTGAAACTCTTTCTGTCTCACAATTGATTGACTCCATCAACCTCTCAACTAGGGGGGGTAAACTGTTGTCACATCGAAACCTCAACCCTTGTTGGTACCCCTTAACTTCTCTGATGTCACCCTCACTAATAGCTTAGGATTTTGGTGTAGTGGCAATTGGTTTGAGTTAACATATATTTAAATGATTCTTTATCAATAGATTAATTCTAATAGGATTGTCTAAATCCCCATGCATGACCTTAAGAACCCATGTACTTAATTAATTTTAAGTGATCACTCATTTCCAATCATGCCTTAGTAGCACCCATGATAACCGACTTGAGTGTTGATCAACCTTAGGTGTTGATTAATAATAAGATCATTAAAATGTATAATAAATATACAAATAAAATAGAACAAAGAAACATAATACTATGATTGACACATAATCTTAGAAGATATTTACCATGTAAAGGTAAAAAATCTTAAATAAAATTATTTACTAACTTCCACACTAATCAATACATAAATAAATACTTAATTATACACATCCAAAACATGAAAATAAATCACATGAAGAACATTAATATAACTTGAAGATGCAACCATGGCTAGTTTGAACAATGATAGTATGTGCATTCAAGAAAAAACACTTATGTGAACCCTAAGTGCTCAATTGTACAAAACCAAGCCACTCCCCCTAGGTGTTTCGTGCTAGTGCTCTGATCCTATCGGTTCCTCACTTTACTCCCTAGTACGCCATCCATTAGTCACTGATTTGCATTTCCAAGCAACCTAATAATAAGGTTGCCTGGAAATGTGAATCTAACTTTCGAAGTTCTCCATGGTCACACAAGAAGATTTAGCAAAAAGGTAATACCAACTTACACCCTTTCAAAAGCCAATACATGTGAACATTTGACATCGAACATTAGGGCAGTCTTTCCTTCTACTCAAATTTATTATTAATGTTACATCTTGTTTCATAGTTACCAAGTTAATTTTACCACTATGAGTGAAATTGTTGATAAATGTAAATTGTGACTTTAATATATTTTTTAGGAAAATGAAAAATGTGAATATGCAATAAGATGTTATTGGTATCAAAATAATGAATATGTTTTGAATTAGTGGAATGCTATGTATATGAAAATTTAATGCTTTGTTGATACAAATGTGTTATGATGCAAATGGATTTACTATGAACATCTAACTACCTTGGTGTTGTACTAAGTTGGTTGCAGAGAAATATTCAATCCTCTGAAAAGGAGGGGAAGTATCACTCAAGAGAAGTGATTGGTCGAGTAACTCTTAATGAAACCTAACTAAGCTCACACACTCACACCCTAGTAGGTCTAGTTGAGTCAGGTCGGTTGGAACCAAGTAAGTAACTTTTGAGGATAGGTTGAAATTCTTGAGAAAATGTCTTTGATTTATTTGATTGTGTGATCAAGTTATCACAATTGAATCTTTGAGTCTTTGGGCTTTGTAAATAGTTGTCTTTACATCAATGCATACGTACATTAAAAGTATACATGTGGATATGTATATATATATAACAACTTGTGCATGAGAGCATAATTGTGTTTACACATATATGTGAGTAGAAATACTTACATGCATACTTGCATGAGGAATCAATTATATATATGTGTATATATATACACTTAATGTTTATGCATGTCGATGAAGATGAATATATATGTGTGTTTAATATTATTAAATATAAGACAATGTTATACTTGTATATATATGTATATATGTATGTGTTTGATAAAACATACATACATATATGTATTTATATACGTAATACCTTAGAATCATATGTGTTAGAATTTGATATTAAAGTAATGGTATATGTATATGTATATACCTACATATATAATTACTATTGTATATATAATGGAAATTAATTAGAATAATTAGTGGAATTCTATCGATAGATATTTATACTATGTTTGCAATACTTTAGACTAACTATGGCACATATTTAAAGCGCAACTATTCATATAATGAATAAGCTCAGAAATAATAGGAATTGTGCGTGCCTTGCTAAACATATAGACATTTGATAAGCACTTATATTATGGTGCAATGCTAAATGCTTATCCGTGCATAAAAACTTTAAAAACTTTGGTATTTATAAATCCCGCACTATTTAAAATAGAGTGAATATGATCATATTGCATAAGCTGCATATATGTATATAATGTGTTGGTTGAGCATGGCGCATAGCTAATAAATGCAAAGCGTAGAAGATAGTTAAGTGTTGCACACTATACAAGCAACGTGCAAAGTTAACGAATAAGGCAACACTATTAAAAGGGAGATCGACTCATAAATTGTGTCAAATGCTTTGGCTAAGACCAAGTCAACAAAAGTGAAACAAAGCCAAATGAGTATTGACTTATTCCTCTGTTAAACAACAAGCTAGAAAATAGGGAATATGGTGAATTGTTGGTACCATATTATGAACTTTGTGATGCATTAAAAGTCTCTTGAGCCTGTACGTCAATTTCTAGATTAGATCATGTGCAATATGAATCAGTCAACATGTTGTTGGCAAGCAAACCTGCTATCCTATTTGGATGAGTATTAAGGTAGGAATTTGCCACCTTTTTATTATCAAGCTGAGTCTATTGAATTGAGATGAGAAGTGTCAATTCGTAGGCCTTGTTTCTAGCCTGTAGATACTGGTTTTTGGGTATAAATAAGAGGCACTCTTACCTCATTTGAATACACATCTATTATGTATTATTACACTTCTCCATTATGCTGTATTTTATTTGAGAGGTTCTTATTTTGTTGAGAGGTGTTTTGTGAGGAAACATTTGTGAGAGGAATTCATAAGGAAATAGTTGCAAAGCTGATTTAGAGTGGGCTTGGCTAAGGAACTAGTGGGTCAACTGGATTATAGCGTAAAATAAGCATGAGATTCCACTCTCTTTATTTTTATCTATTTGAAAAAGATTGTATGTCTTGATTGTGTTTTTTTGGAATTACATTAGATTGCTTGAATAGAGAGATGATATATTTCCTTATCGAAAAGGAAAAGAATCTAGTTGATATGATTTCCTTATGTGTGTTTTTACATACTCCTTAATAAGGAGTGGATATTATCAATAGTATTATATACTAGGATTGATGAAAGCGTGAATAGCTTAAGGAAGTTATTTTATACTCCTATATACCCTATTCGGGAATTCAAATGATATTTCTATACATAGATAGTCTACACTACATGTATAATATGAAATGTATCAATGTCATGAGGTGACTTGACACTTTTAACTTATAATGCTAGGAAACCTTAGGAATGTTAAGGTCTAGCCATACATCAATAGTTATAGTATGAAAGATATGTTAGAATGATATGTCATATTGCTAATCTATACTTAAATGATCACTTGATCATTACTTTACTACTAATTGAAACCCTAGGCGGAGAGTAACCTATTTGGGTTGGGAAGTACATTTGATTAATGATTGAAACCCTAGATTAAGAATTACAAACTGGGTTGGAATATTTACTTGATTACCCATTGGAACCAATAGGTTGAGAATAACCTACTTGGTTGGGTTGTTTATTTGATTTTTGTTTGGAACACATAAGTTTAGATTAACCTACATGATCGGATTGATTGTTGACTTTATCCTAGGATTAGGATATACCAAATTTGAGACTCATCTATGTGATTAAGTTGATCGCTTGAGTCTATGAATTGCTACTTGATTGGAGCCATAGGTGGGATTACCTATGGAGTTAGATTTGTTACTTGTTTGATTGATTTATACTCTTAATGTGAAGTCATATTGTTGACAAGATTCTACTCTTTGAATAACCCTTTTTACTAATGATATTTCACTCTCGAATAGAATTATTTACTAATATGATTGCTCTTTAGTTGAGTTCATTTTCTAATGAGATTTTATTCTTGAAGAGAATCACTTATTGTCATGATATATTCTTGATTGGAGTTAGTTATTTAAATGAGTATTTATTCTATGATAAGATGAAGCTTATGTAGTTATATTTTAGAATATAAAGTTATTCCTAGGATTAGGTTGTCTAGTGAAGGGAATAGGTTATTCTTGGGATTAGATTATCCAATGAAGGGAATAGGTTATTCCTGGGATTAGGTTATCCAGTGAAGGGAATAGGTTGTTTCTGAGGTTAAAGATTACCTATGGAAGGAAATTTCCTATGCATAGTATATGAATGGTCATAATCCAAACTGAGCTATGGTAGTGTATGTGAATAGGATGACTGTCACTTGAAATATTAGGTGAGAATACTTTGGCCAAAGTAGTGTAAGTAGCCACTATTTACATGGTCAGTTCACCATGTCTAGTGTAAACATTTCAATTTAGGATTTTCATACTCGTAGGTGTAGCTACTATATGATTAGGTTTTAGATTGTAGGGAACAACACTAAGCTCTAATAGGCTATTGTTATGGGGTTTCACCAACCAATCTCTTTGTCAAAGGGTAGGGCCATCTTACCATATGTGGTAGATGTGTGGGGGACCGCATTTGAGTCTGTGGTTGGAAGAAAAATGCTTGAGTGATGCTTCTCCTTATCAATTGGTGGTCTGGTTTGTGGATGTTTGTGCCAGTATTGGGGACAACTAGAGTGTATGCACCAAGGAACGAGGACATTTAGAATGTATGCACCAATGTGGAGACATCAGGACCAATTGTATATCTATTTCCAATAAACCTCAGAAGAGCTACATATGTATCTATCATGTACCCATTTATATGGAAGAATGTAATCATGAATGATAAACTTGAGTTTATTCAATATGTAATCTATATTATGGAAAGATTTGTGAAATTACAATGAAATGCAATGGAAGTTTGGAATAGTGTTTATTTCAAATGTGCATGTAATTTACATTTTGGAAAAGAATTTTTTTTATTGCTATGTTATGGTATCATGGATCATTCACCTGAGTTCAAAACATTGAAATTTTAACGAGTAGAATACCGGGGTTGTTACATGTGGTATCAAAGCTAGGTTTAGCTCTAGAACCTATGAGCCCATTACGTAAGTATTACGTAAACCTTATCAGAAGATAATGGTCAAAAATTTCTTATGCCAAGATGGAAAGAGGAAAGAACTAAGGGAAATGAGAAGAAAGATAAGATTCCAAGAAACTTGTTTAAATTTGGGACTAGAGAAGAATCATCCCTAGAGTTGAAAACTCCTAAACCAACAACTTAATATGATACCCCCTTGGATTGTGAAAGATTATGCAATTAGATTATGTAGGAAGGTTATGAAGGATAACCAATATGTACCTTCATCCTACGAAATTGTAAAAGACTCTAAGGGGATAGGAAGAATTGAAATAACTCCTTTATTGGTAGCAACCTATAGTTGCAAAGAGTCAAGGATTTTTGGATTTAGTAAGAATATTATGAATCTATGATTATGCATTATTGGCATAAAATGGAAACTTCAATCAAAGTAGAAAGCCAACTTTTTGTGAATCTAAATCAACAAAGGAGGTATCCAAGAGGTTGGATAACCCTTGAAAAAAATTGATTTGAACAAAACCAAGATCTTGCAAATAATTAAGAAGTTAGTACCTTCGAATAAGGATAGATAATAGAATGGTCAGAAAATAAGCAATCAAAGAAGTGGACATGGTTCCACCAACCAAAATTGGCAAGATCAATTTGGAGTTCTGATTAAGATGAGAAAAAAAAACCAAACAACTTTAGAGTGCTTAAATAAATAAGAAAGTAAAGTTACCAAGAATTGGGACAAAGCCATTTGGAAAGATGATTGCAATTTGGAAACTTGTAAATAAAATCAAACTAATTTGGACAAAGGGCTCAGATGAAGCAATGATTGGTTGAAGCACAAATTGAATTCACTAACTAGTCAACAAAATAAAACTTATGTTTCGATTTTCCAAAAGGAATTGGAATATTAGAGTGCTTCTTAGCTTGTAAAGTTGCTAATTATTCATTATATCTCTTTATTGATGATCTAATCGTTGAATCTATGAGATTAGAGATCAATGATGAATCTAATTTTGGAAACAAAAAGTATATTCAAGGAAATTGAAAGCCAACAATGAGGAATGTTAAATCAACTCAGGAAAGAAATTTTTTGCTAAGGGTTCAAACTTTGAGTTGAACTAATATTGTGGAAACACTAAGGGGGGAAGAAATAAAGTGGATTGACTCTGATAAAGTACCCCACACAACAAATATCATCAATGTATTTTTATTTGGAAGAACTTTTGACTTCTTCGTAAGTCATGATTTCAATCAAGTCATATATTCCATGACCACAAGGATAAGATATTGGAATTATTGGAGAAAGATATTGAAAGGTCAAGGATTATGACCAATGAGTAAGGAATATTATCACCCAATACTTTATATATATATTTGATTGTAGGATCAATTGCTATTATCATTGATGCCTTAAAAAAGGATAGGCAAATTACTTGATCATGAAAGGAAAGATCATTGCCTATGGAATAGGTAAGGAAAGATCTAATTACTCATGATTTGGAGTCATTGAGAAATGTCCATGCTTGGTAATTAGGTATGCAATTAAAATTGATATCTTTTGGGAACCAACATATTTGAACAAGAATTGTTACTCAAAATAGTACAAGTTGCTCATCGGGAAAGTTAGATTGAGTTGAAAATCAAGTTACAACTTTAGAAATGATCAAAGGACAAAATAAATCCAAGGTATGGATGTCCTAAGATGAAAGAGATTTATCTCCGCAAATTATTTAACCACTATACTTGATAATCAATGTGGCATGAGACCACGAAATAGGTTTTCATTTAGTCAGAATAGGCTAATATGAAATGGAAAAGAACCTATGTACCCAAAATTTTGGGAGATTAAGGAATGAAATGAGGAAATTGATGTCATATTCAAGACATTGGAATGAAAAAATTATTTGATGAATGGGAAACCACTATAATCTGGAAGGGGATAGAGTATAATGCTACTAGGTATGTAGCAAGTTATTGTCCAGTATGCCAAGAAATGAAGACAAGATGTCGTCATCAGTAGGACGTGTATACTCTCTTGAGATTCTAGTAAGGAAGTGGTAAACCATTGGAATAGTTTAATCTTTCTATGTCAATGGAACTGACATAATGTTATGATGGACAAACTCACCAAGGTAACCAATGTTGAACTAGAAATTTTGATTTATATGATTTTGGTCTTAAATAATATATTGTGTGAAGCAGTTGCTTAATATTTCTAAGAAGGTTATCTCAAATGAGAACAACCAAATAATGATAAGTTTTTTTGTAAACCATGATCATCTTATGAGAAATTCAATTGAATAAATGCTCAATATATTATTTTAAGATAGCCGTATAGGAAAAAGTGATAAACCAGATCTTGGAGGATTTATGATATACTTATATCATTGAGGTTGGTCCATTATATGGAAGGAAGGGTTGAATCTCTATTAAAGCTGAAATAGGCTAAGAAATAGGGATTAACCTTAGACCAGAAAGGTTGTCAAATGGAATAGAAAATCGAAAGGATCAAGGGAAAACTTTGATTGATACAAAGTTTGAATTAGGAAGCAATTTTATGTTTAAGAGAAATGGTTGAGTCAGTGATGAACGGTCTCGGCTTCTAGGTTGTCCAAAGGTGTAAATACCAAAGAAAAGGATGGGACCCATGGTGTAGTGTACAATACACTGACATGCCTTATCTATTTGGGTTACACTAAGGATAAATCAATTAGCCAATGAGAACGTGTTTTCCCAGTCACTATGACATAGGTGTCATGTGTTATATAGTTACTATTGTACTTGAGATGTACATATGAGGTATTGTGGTTACAATGCATAAGCTCTTTAAGAGAGAAAGTATGTGTGAAGCACACAAGTTTTCCCCTATGCGTTAGCAAGAGTCACTCAATGCAAGGTCCAGAAAGGACGAGATTGCAAGGAGTGGTGTTATGAGGGAAGATTATTTTATAATTCTTACATAAATTGGAAATGGTAAGTAAAACCTATATTTGACTTTATATATATGATTAAAGTACTTTAAATCATCGGGGATGATGATTCACTAGAGGGGAAGTATGTTACATCCTATTTCATAATTACCAAGTTACTTTTACCATTATGAGTGAAAATGTTGATAAATGTAAATTGTGACTTCAATATGTATGTTAGGTAAATGAAAAATGTGAATATGCAATAAGATATTATTGGTATCAAAAGAATGAATATGTTTTGAATTAGTGGAATGCTATGTATATGAACATTCTAATACTTTGTTGATACAAATGTGTTATGATGTAAATAGATTTACTATGAATGTCTAACTATCTTGGTGTTGTACTAAGTTGGTTGTAGGGACATATTCAATCCTTTGAAAGGGAGGGGAAGTATCACTCAGGAGAAGTGATTGGTTGGGTAACCCTTAATGAAACCTAACTGGGCTTACACACACTCACACCCTAGTTGGTCTAGTTGAGTCGGGTTGGTTGGAACCAAGTAAGTAACATTTGAGGATATGTTGAAATGCTTGGGAAAATGTCTTTGATTTCTTTGATTGTGCGATCAAGTTATCGTGATTGAATCTTTTCAAGTCTTTGGGCTTTGTAAATAGTTGTCTTTACATCGATTCGTATGTACATTAAAAGTATACATGTAGATATGTATATATAACAACTCGTACATGAGAGCATAATTGTGTTTATGCATATATATGAGTAGAAATACTTACGAGCATACTTGCATGAGGAATCAATTATATATGTGTGTGTTTATATATACGCTTAATGTTTATGTCTATCGATGAAGATGAATATATATATGTGTGTTTTTAATATTATTAAATATAAGATATTGTTATACTTATATATGTGTGTGTGTGTGTTTGATAAAACATACATACATACATATATGTATTTATATACATAATACCTTGGGATCATATGTGTTAGAATTTGATATTAAAGTAATGGTATATGTATATGTATATACCTACATATATAATTACTATTGTATATATTTGAATGGTTTTATATGCACTTATCTTACAAATATATATATATATATATATATATATATATATATATATATATATATATATATAATATTTCACATTATGTATATATTGGTCTATATATAGATATATATATTGAGAACCGATTGGCATAAAATGAATCGACTAATGAAAAACGAGTAGAATAATTAGTGGAATTATATTGATAGATATTTATACTATTTTTGCAATCCTTTGCACTAACTATGGCACATCTTTAAAGTGCAACTATTCATATAATGAATAAGCTCAGAAATAATAGGGATTGTGCATTCCTTGCTAAACTTATAGACATTTGATAAGCACTTATATTATGGCACAATGCTAAATGCTTATCTATGTATAAAAGATTTAAAAGCTTTGGTATTTATAAACCCCGCACTGTTTAAAATAGAGTGAATATCATCATATTGCATAAGCCACATATATGTATATAATGTGAACTAGTTGAGCATGGTGTATAGCTAATAAATGCAAAGTGTTGAAGATAGTTAAGTGTTGTGCACTATACAAGCAATGTGCAAAGTTAATGAATAAGGAAACACTATTAAAAGGGAGGTCGACTCATAAGTTATGTGTCGAATGCTTTGGCTAAGACCAAGTTAGCAAAGTGAAACACAACTAAATGAGTATTGACTTATTCCTTTGTTATACAACAAGCTAGAAAATAGGGAATATGGTGAATAGTTGGCACCATATTATGAACTCTGTGATGCATTTGAAGTCTCTTGAGCCTGTAAGTCAATTTCCAGATTAGAACATGTGCAATATGAATCAGTCAACATGATGTTGGCAAGCAAAGCATCGACCTAATATCCTGTTTGGATGAGTATTAAGGTAGGAATTTTCCACCTTTTTATTATCAAGCTGAGTCAATTGAATTGAGCTAAGAAGTGTCATTATGTAGGCCTTGTTTCTAGCTTGTAGATGTTGGTTTTTGGGTATAGATAAGAGGCACTCTTACCTCATTTGAATACACTTCTAATACACATTATTACGCTTCTCCATTCTGTTGCATTTTATTTGAGAGGTTCTTATTTTGCTGAGAGGTATTTTGTGAGGAAACATTTGTGAGAGGAATTGAGAAGGAAATAGTTGCAAAGTTGATTTAGAGTGGGCTTGGCTAAGGAACTAGTGGGTCAAATAGATTATAGCATAAAGCAAGCATGAGATTCTACTCTTTATTTTTATATGTTTGAGAAAAATTGTATGTCTTGATTGTGTTGTTTGGGAATTACATTAGATTGCTTGAATAGAGAGATGATCTATTTGCTTCTCAGAAAGGAAAAGAATCTAGTTGATATGATTTCCTTTTTACATACTCCTTAACAAGGAGTGGATATTATCAATAGTATTATATACTAAGATTGATGAAAGTGTGAATAGCTTAAGGAAGTTATTTTATACTCCTATATAATCTATACTTAAATGATCACTTGATCATTACTTTACTATTGAATGAAACCCTAGGCTTAGAGTAACCTATTCGGGTTGAGAAGTACATTTGATTAATGATTGAAAACCTAGGTTAAGAATTACCTACGAGGTTGGAATATTTACTTGATTACCCATTGGAACCAATAGGTTGAGGATAACCTACTTGGTTAGGTTGTTTATTTGATTTTTGTTTGGAACACATAGGTTTAGATTAACCTACATGATCATATTGATTGTTGACTTTATCCTAGGATTAGGATATACCAAAGTTGTGACTCATCTATGTGATTAAGTTGATCACTTGAGTCTATGAATTGCTACTTGATTGGAACCATAGGTGGGATTACCTATTGAGTTAGAGTTGTTACCTATTTGGTTGCTTTATACTCTTAATGTGAAGTCATATTGTTGACAAGATTTTACTCTTTGAATAACCCTTTTTACTAAGGATATTTCACTCTCAAATAGAATCATTTATTGATATGATTGCTCTTCGATTGAGGTCATTTGCTAATGATATTATATTCTTGATGATAATCACTTATTGTTGTGATATATTCTTGAATGGAGAACTAGTTATTTATGAGTATTTATTCTATGATAAGATGAAGCTTATGTAGTTATAATTTAGAATATAAAGTTATTCCTGGGATTAGATTATCTAGTGAAGGGAATAGCTTGTATGTGTGAACACTTGAGAGAAGTATCATTGTGATTTGAAAAGGGAATAGGTTGTTTCTGAGGTTAAAGATTACCTACACATAATATATGAATGGTCATAATCCAAACCAAGCTATGGTAGTATATGTGAATAGGATGACTATCACTTGAAATACTGGGTGAGAATACTTTGGACAAAGTAGTGTAAGTAGCCATTGTTTACACTATCAGTTCACCATGTCTAGTATAGACATTGCAATTCAGGATTTTCATACTCATAGGTGTAGCTACCATATGATTAGGTTTTGGATTGTAGGGCATAACACTAAGCTCAGATAGCTTATTGTTATGGGGTTTTACCAACCAATCTCTTCGTTGAAGGGTAGGGCCATCTTACCATATGTGATAGATGTGCAGGGGACCGCATTTGAGTCTGTGGTTGGCAAAAAATGCTTGAGTGATGTTTCTCCTTATCAATTGGCAGTTGGGGTTTACGGATGTTTGTGCTAGTATTGGGGACAACTAGAGTGTATGCACCAGGGAATGAGGACATCTAGAATGTATGCACCAATGTGGCGACATCAAGACCAATTGTATATCTATTTCCAATAAAGCTCAGAAGAGCTACATATGTATGTATCATGTACCCATTTATATGGAAGAATGTAATCATGAATTATAAACTTGGGTTTATTCAATATGAAATCTATGTTATGGAAAGATTTGTGAAATTACAATGAAATGCAATGGAAGTTTGGAATAGTGTTTATTTCAAATGTGCATGTAATTTACATTTTGAAAAAGAAATTTTTGTAAATTGCTTTGTTATGGTATCATGGATCATTCACTTGAGGTGAAAACTTTGAAATTTTATTGAGTAGAACATCGGGGTTGTTACAATTCAAAATAGATAAACTAATTAATTAAACAAGTAGCAATAATAGTTAACTATAAAAATCAATTTTTAAATTTAAATCATGTGAATTATGTTCATGGCTTTCTAGATAGTCATATTTCTAGATAGTTGAAACTTTAGTACTTATTTACTCCCAAGTAATAAGAGCATATGGAGTGTTTATTATTGCACACATGGACAGTTGACATAAGAGCACAAGGAGTGTTGATTAATGCTTATCCTTCACTAAACAATTTCTCCACAACAAAGCTTTCAACTCTAGCATTCTAATAAGTTCACGTGTTTGTATTTGACACTTGAACATGACCATCTCAAAATCAAAGCATTTTCCTTGATTGAACTCAAGTCTTCATATGTGTGTTGTATCATAGGTTGGAATTGGTTTAGGCATTGAGTTTGATCTATTGTTTTGGATAGGGAAGTAACAAAGCATTGTCATACCATCTAGGGCTTTCAACTTTTGCTACTAGTTCACAACTGCATTGCTAAAGTTGGGTTAGGATTTTCCAAGGAAGACATGGAGCTTTCAAGGGACACACCTTTGATCCTCACTTGTAGCAACAACAACAAGGGGAATGCAAAGAGAGTAGAGCAATACCCTTAAGGCCTCATACTATGACTATTATCGAGTTTGGTGTAGTATGAGATGGAGTTATTGTTAATATACATGCCTTTCAAAATGTCATCTTCTACATTCACACATTTGTTGATAAAGGTGGGGCACAACTTTTTGTGCCTAGGAAGGAAAATGGTTGATTGGAATATTTAACTTAACAAGTCACCTCAAACTATACTTAGATGCAAAGGCCAAGTAATCCTTGGATCCCAAGTAGTTCATTATGGCATCCTTTCTATAATATGCCTTTGATTTCAAATGGCACTTGAATGTTGAGTTAATGAAGTTAATCAATAGAGGGACATGGTCTAATATTTAGCATGTAGAATTAAGAGACTTGATTTAATTCACTATGCTACCATCTCCATGTACTACTCTCAATCATATAATGAAATAAAACGCAACAAAAAAATGATACGACTGTGTACAAATTCCAAAAGTAAAACTCACTGAGACCATGACAAGTGACTTACTTCAAGATTTTGCACAAATCGTGTCGTGTTGCCAATGATGCCAATGAGAAAAATTGATAGATTTTGTAAGAAAAATGTACGAAACCCTACCACAGTAAAAAAAAATTAAAATGAGATGAACCAAAAGCAATCTCCCTAAATATGTTGCTTCAATCTATTAATAGTAAATGAAAAGTGGATTTGAAAATATTGGGGTTTTAGGGCTAGAAAAGATTTTACGCATGCGAGGAAAGTCAATTTGATTTGAAGATAGGAAAATTAAATGTGAGTCAAGATTTGTTTCCAGGCATGAAGTGAGGAATATTTAATTGATCAAAGACAACCACCATACAACAACAAACAACATTCGAGAAATTGTTTAATGACCACTTTTTTGCAGCTTGAAACAAGTTTACAATCAAAACCTCATCCATAATATAGCCTATCAACTAATAACTTGAAGATGCGACCATGCCTAGTTTGAACAATAGTGGTATATGCATTCATGAAAATAACACCTATAAGAACCCTATACGCTCAGTTGTACAATATCGACAAACTGAGCTAATCCTAGAAACACACCCATCCAAATGTAGCACATTTCTCTATGCTAAGTAAACCATATTCAGGCAACACCAAGCCACTCCTCTTGGTTGAACTATAACATTGTTGTTGGAATATTGAATTCAAAGATGGAGCAACAAAACTTGCCCATGAATAGAACATGTTCTATTTAGGTTCTACGGTGGGGTATGCGGGCAGTGGGCGCTCAACACCCTCCCGGGTGTTTCGTGCTGGTACTCCGTTCCGATCGGTCCCTCACTTTACTCACTGATTCGCATTTCCAGGTAACCGGATGAATCACTTTCCCGAGGTTCTCCATGGTCACGCAACAAGATTTAACTAAAAAAAAAAATACCAAACTTCAACCCTTTTGAAAGCATATACATGTGAACGTTGACATCGAACACTGGGCTAGTCTTGCCTTCTCCTCGGGGTTATTATTAAAAATAGACAAACTAATTAATAAAACAAGTAGCAATAATAGTTTACTATAAAAATCGTTTTTTTTATTTAAATCATGTGAATTCTGTTCATAGCTATATTTCTAGATAGTTGAAACTTTAGCGCCTATTTACTCCCGAATAATAAGAGCACAGGGAGTGTTGATTACTGTACACGTGGACGGCTGGCGTAGTTGTGGTTGGCGGCGGCAGGTTTTTGTTTCTAGAAGGAAAGGGCAAGGGGCACACAGATTCCATGGTTTTTGGTTTTAATCACATCGCACAGCCTGCGAGTCAAATAGTAGGTGGAAAGTCGTAAAGGAGGTTGCTACTCGGTCCAGTCAAAACAAGCCTAGCTGTCAAGTTAATCACGTAGGAAACACAGTCTGCTTTACACAAATCACTTTATTATTTTTAATTTACCGCCATTGGTGAATCTCCTCCGACCCGCGACCGTATGACGCACACCTTCTTCGGAAGGAAGATTGAATATAAAACAAAACAAGCTATGGGGGAAGCCTCAATTGACAATTTTCCTTTGTATTTTGCAGGTTTTGGATACGGATGACACTGTCATCGCAATTTTCTGTGCGCAGGAATTGGAGAGGAAGTCAGTGTGAGGATGAAGAGGAAGAAGCAGGCGAAAGTTTTGAGAAAGCGCCGAAGAAAATTAGTAAAGATTCAGGGAGCCGCAGATTTATTGCCTCCATTATAGGTTTGCCGAAGCGGCCTGATACGAAATTCCGAAAGGGGGATTTTTCGGCGAGACTTAGGTCCAGTATTTCGAGAAAATGCAGAAGAACGACGGCGCCTCTGTTTTCTGCGGTTCCGCGGGAAGCCATGGGGAATTCCAAGGGGAGCGGCAACAGTTTCAAGATTTACGACCCTGGCTCCCCTGACGTTTCCTGCCTTGGCCGGATCAAGCTGAAGCAGAAAAACGGGGTTAAGCTTAAGGCAATCGGCAGCAACGGCAGTCAAGGTCGACGCTTTTCTGGTACCGAAGTCGGATCCAGCTCATCGCAGAGGCAGGGGAAGCTTTCTTGGATAAAGAAACTTTTTTCTTTTTCTTCTAAGAGAAAAACTCAGGTCCAGGTCCACGGTTCGAACCGCACGCCTCCCTCCCGTGAATTTCCTTCCCAAATTGAGAGCTTTTCTCCCCGGCTGTCTTATTCTCATGTGTCGCAGTTGAAGCGTTTCAATTCACAGCGAGAGCCGGATGCTTTGTCTAATTTTTCTGCAGATGATGTTGAGATTTGGGCACAAGAATCCGCTGAGGAAGCGTCCCCGAAGAAATTATGGAAGGAGGATGAAGAAACCGAGGGTGTGAAGAAACCCCCGGCCAAGGAGGTTCGGGAGGAGGAAGAGGAGGAAAGTGACGGCTCGCTTTTTTCGCCGCAGTCTGGCATGAGTGAGATAAATCTATGGAAACGGCGATCCGTGGCTCCGCCCAGGGCTTTGGAGTTGAACAAACGCTACGCCTTCGATATGAGAAGGCCTGTAACTGTTTGATTAAACTTGTGTAATTGGGACAGAAATTTCTTCGCGGCCCAGTTGCTCTACATAAAATTGTCTGGTTTGCGCAGAATCGGAATCGAATATATGCTGTATTTTGCCTTTTCAAATTGGATTTGCTCTTGTTTTTCATTGCAATCCAACAGTTGAGCGGGCCCTTAATTGTTGTGAGTGGATTGATATGTTAAAAAGAATATGTTTTTAATCCTGTAATATGATGCCTGGTTCTTGGTAGCGTACTGGTGCGTAACATTGTTAATCGTTGCAACTTCGCGGATTCGATTCCAGCCGTGAGCAACAAGCGACGCCGTTGACAAGGCGGTACACGCTACTCGCCTGTCACTATCCTTTTTTCTCCTCTACTTGTATTAATTTTTACATCCTATTTTTTCACGACTTATCTGATGTATAATTATTAGACCTTTTTTTAAATTTATTTATAACACATCAATCAAAGTAAGTAAGTATGTTGATGTGGTATCAGATTTGATGATATGATCTTGATGTCACGTAAGCATAAAGAGTCAATTTTCAAGTAAATTGTTGTAATTTTTTTGAGAGGCGTTAGATTAGGCTGCACAATTATTAGATCCTAACACCTAAATTGGTAAAAGATTGGATATATAAAAAAGACAAATTGGAAACAAAGAAAATATGTATCTATGTATATTTTCAATTAGCTTTTACTTTTTATCTCTTGATGGTGAAATTTGTGTTTATTTTGAAGTGATGTTTTAATACATATTTTGAAGAGTCATTCAAAATCACCATATATAATTTTGAGATGCACTAAGTTAGGTTGCATGATTATTGGGTTCTCATTCCTAAATTAGTAAAGATTATATATATATATATATGATAAGTTGGAGATAAAGAAAATGTGTGTCTCTCTACATTTTCAATTGTCTTTTACTTTTTATCTCTTAATGGTGAAATTTGTGTCTATTTTGAAGTGATGTCTTAATACATATTTTAAAGAGTCATTCAAAATCATCATATGTAATTTTGAGAGGAACTAAGTTAGGTTGCACAATTATTGAGTCCTCATTCCTAAATTGGTAAAAGATTGCATGTATACAAAAGACAAATTGGAGATAAA
>VDFB02134198.1:0-17473 GCA_007258455.2 Sequoia sempervirens | reverse complement strand
TTGGAAACCCTAAATTGAAATGAAACAAAAAAAATTCCATTTCAAAACTTTGATTGCTTTTTGAAACCCTAAATTGAAATTGAACAAAAAAATTGCATTAAACCTTAATTGCTTCTTGAAACCCTAAATTGAATTCAAACAAAAAAAATTGCTAAAACCCTAAATTGAAATCAAACAAATAATTTTGCATTTGAAAACCTTGATTTCAATCCCAAGAATATTTGATAATGGAAAAAAATCATTTGCATTTTATAGAGACAAGTATATAGGCATTCCTATGGAAAAAATTATTCGATAGATTTAGGTTGATACATAGTAAATTAGGGTCCTTGATATTGACAATGAAATAGGATTTGATAAATATTATACATTTAAATGTGTATTCATCAAGAGACACAATCAATTAAGCATTATGAACATAGATATAATTAGATTAGAAAACCACATGTTAAACTTTACTTGTGAACTAGTGGATCATTACAATTGATAAATTTTCAATGTTTTTTTGCAAATTTAATTAGCAAATTC
Organism: Sequoia sempervirens; assembly: GCA_007258455.2. Classification (NCBI taxonomy): domain Eukaryota; kingdom Viridiplantae; phylum Streptophyta; class Pinopsida; order Cupressales; family Cupressaceae; genus Sequoia; species Sequoia sempervirens. The sequence continues at coordinate 16,945 of VDFB02134198.1, read as the reverse complement.
CTAAATCCTTGTACAATCCATTTCCAATTTTCACTTAATTAGATAATATTTGCATTCACTTCTATTTTATATTTTGATCTCTCTTAGTCATGCCTTTTTTCCATTTCTTGTTTGCATGTTTTGTCTCTTGTCTTTTGACAATCTTAACTCTCATTCTAGTCAATTAGTTGTTAATTAGGCTTCTAGTTTAGTCCAAAATCTCAATCTTATATTCAATATTAATGAAAAACATGTTAAATAAAATAATCTTATATTCAATTAAAAAATCAAGTTAAAGTATACATCAAACTCAATCTTAATAATACATAATTATGTGTTTCTATTATGGAAATAGTCAGTCTATTCATAAAATCAAAAATATTCATAAACTAATGTTCTTGCATATGTGATGAATCAAAAATATTAACCCCCTTACTTGTCATCCTATTACCCTAAACCCTAAATTGATGTCTTAAGGGGTCGTAATAAGACATTTCTTAAGGGGATCAAAGAAGTTCTCAAAATTTGGTGAAGTTTCCCGAGGAAACCAAATTTAACAATAATAAGATCGTGCAAGATTATAATATGAATGAGATTTCATGAGAGGTTGGTCAGTCGAAACAAGAGCTATCTCAATCAACTGTTCCAAAAGAAAATGTTGTTCACTAACTTGCAAGTCCATTATTCCAAGGGCCACCCAAACTTCACCCTAAACCCTAAACCCTAAACCCTAAACCCTAAACCCTAAACTCTAAACTTTAAACCCTAAACCCTAAAGCATTAATTTTTTCCTAGGACCTTACTACATAGATCCCCTTAAGCCATCCTATTACCCTAAACCTTAAACTCTAAACTCTAAACACTAATCCCTAAAGCCATAATTTTGTCCTAGGACTTTAAAATTAAATTTGGTTGCCTTGGAGAAACTCCATCAAATTTTATTCCTTAAGCCATGTCATTTTTCCTAGGACCTTACTACATAGATCCCCTTAAGCCATCCTATTACCCTAAACCCTAAACTATAATCCCTAAATCCACTATTTTTTGTCCTAGGACCTTAATGAAATTTGGTTTCCTTAGGAAACTTCAACAAATTTTATTCACTTAAGCCATGTCATTTTGTCCTAGGACCTTATTATAGATCCCCTTAAGCCATCCTATCACCCTAAAACTGTAAATTGATGTCTTAAGGGGTCCTATTATGACATTTATTAAGGGATCAAGAAGTTCTCTAAAATTTGGTGAAGTTTCCCAAGGCAACCAAATTTAATAGTAATAAGATCTTGTAATATTATAATATGAATGAGATTTCATGAGAGGTTGGTCAATTGAAACAAGAGCTATCTCAATCAATTGCTCCACAATAAAATATTTTTCACTAACTTGCAAGTCCATTATTCCAAGGGGCACCCAAACTTCACCATAAACCCTAAAACCTAAACCCTAAACCCTAAAGTATTCATTTTGTCCTAGGAACTTAAAATGAAATTTGGTTTCCTTGGGAGACTCCAAATTTTATTCCCTTAAGCGATGTCATTTTGTCCTAGGACCTTACTACATAGATCCCCTTAAGCCATCCTATTACCCTAAACCCTAAACTCTAAAATCTAAACCCTAATCCCTAAAGCCATCATTTTGTCAGGTAGGATCTATTAGATCTCAAAAATGCAGGTTTTAAACCTTAAGAGGATGTCAATCTCTTAGTACATTTTTGGCTAAGGAACGGGGCGAATTAGGTTGATGACTCCCTACTCTTTAGGCTCTACTAAATCTAGGCGAGTGTACCTAAATGATAAGGTAGATTTGAAGGTTTGAATATGATCTCAAATTTGGGAAATCTACTCATAATGGCATGTGGGTGTGAAGTAGATGCATAGCTTAATGACTAGTTCCTACTATAGATGTTTCAAAAATCGAGTGTATAAGTAAAGTTTGTAAAAAATGTTCTAAATTTGACTAGTGCCTAATTCTATTGGGTGAATGAAGTCAAGGGATGGAGGATGATGGGGATAGATATGTAAGATGGGTGGATCTACTTCTTAGCTTAACTCTAACTTGTTGGGAACTTTAGATGTTTTCACCTTGTACAAACGTGTAGGTTTATCAGTTACTATACTCTTCTTTATGAATCCTAGTGTTATTCTCCCAAATTATTGTGATATCATGAGAGGATTTTTAATTCTTAACTTGAGGGAAACCAATCAGAATAATCAATTTAAAAGGATTTTAATCCCTGGTAGGAACTAATTAAAATGAATTACATGAAAGGAGTTTAATTCACTCTAGCTAGAACCCAATCAAGATGATCACACAACAATAGAAAATGTGTCCTGAAAATTTGTATAAATTTGAATAATTAAGGAAAAACACTTTGGAGACAGTAAAAAAAATATAAGAATGAATATTAACAAAACAATTGAACACTAGAAATAGATCATTGATTATGAATAGTCTTCTCCATTATATTGCTTCAACAAATATACATTTATAGTAGAAGTTTCTAAAATATGAAAATGAATGAGTGAAATATGCTATACTAGTGAATGAACCTATCTATTACTAATGATGATCAAAACTGGGCCTTGGTTTCCATTTTTATATGGGAAGCAACAAGCTATAGACCTGATTACAAAAAGGTATGTCCTTTCATAACCTTAACTAATTGTAATTTTTAAGTGTAAAGAAATCGGTTGAGGAAACAACAACAAATAGTAACACTTGCTCCATTATTCATCGTAGAGAACTCGTGACCTCTCAGGATCTAGAAAATTTCTCCTCTCCATAATTAACTTTATGTCTTTATCTTTCCTTCGGGGTATCAGTGGGATGCCAAATAATTTCTCCCCGATACGCTTTAGTCCCTCTGATCCCTTTCCTTAGCTTATATTTGATCGTTTATAATATGATCTTTCTCTTCATGTGTTATTGGCTCATTGGGGGAACTCACGTTCATATCCTGTTGATAGCCATTGTTCATTCTGATACTCTTTTCTTTTGATTGTTTGTTGTTGAATCAGGGGGACTGAGTTTTCTGTTAGCCTGATAGCCTTATGTTTCCCCAATATTACATACCATTGCATATTTGTGATTTAATAATGTCTTCATTATGTCATGTATTGGTCCATCAGTGGGACACAATGTCATCTCTCCCTGATACGCTTTAGTGTCTCCAATACGTTTTGCTCGGGCTATCGGGGGGACAATGAGGTATGTCCTGCCAATACGTATTACTCACTTCGATGAATTCACCTTAGTTAGCTCTATCGGTCTATCGGGGAGCCTGTGTTAGAATTATACTTGATAGAGAGTTGTTTCGCTGATGGTGTATGTTTTGTGGTTTGCCTCCATCGGTTGATCGGTGAGACCATGATGAGATTCCCCCCAATGTGGTATTGTCATGTTGATATGTCTTATATTGTTGCAGTAATACTTTAGGAAGGGGAATTTCTCAGAATAATGATTGGATACATTATTTTATTTACAATGGTAGGTCTGAGAGCTATATACATTAGGAATTTTTTTATGTTTTATGCCAAATTTAGAAATATCAAGGGAAATGGGGATTATGATGAAAATGAAATGAGAAATGATAATGGAGGCATGTAAAAAACCAAGGTGGATTTTTGAGCTCCAATAGTGGCTTCGACTGGGGATGAATGAATGTGAGATCATTGCAAGAATCCAGAAGTGATCGAGCTGGGAGGAAAACCATGGGTGAATGTGACAAAATGGGATGGGAAGGGGGAGGGAAACCTAAACTACTATGCATTAAAAATCATATTTTTTAAGAAAAGAAGTGTTTCAGGAATTGTCCATGCACTGGAAATTCCTGATCTTCTCTTGACATATTTTGAAGATAATAGGAATCTTCACCACCTTTTCCTATAATAACAAATGGTATTAACTAGAGAGCTTAAAATTTCCCATACTTCCCTTTGTCTTAGCATCTAGTATTCCATAACATAACCATGCCATTTACTTCAAACTTTCTATCCTTTGCCCTTTTTTCAAACAAGTACTTTTTTTGTAACTGCATTTTTGTGTTACACTCTTGGGCCAAGCTTATAATCTCATCTAATTCTACCAACTACTCCATTCTATCTTCCATGGGTTCAGGGATATCCAAGTCTTCTTGGAGCATAAACTTATATACTAGTTAAAGGTTTTGCATGGGCATCCTTGCTTGTGTCCAATAAACCAATTCAAAAGGTGATTTTCCAATTGAATTCTTTACTATGATTATATCTTCCCAGACCACCAACCTCAATTTGGAATCCCAAGCCTTTTTATTATTGTTTAGCATCCTTTTAATTATCTTTAGGATACTCTTGTTGCTTGATTTAGCCTACCCATTCACTTGTGGATGATATGGAGATGCATACGAAATTTTTATGCCATGTGTCTCACAGAACCTCTGAACTCTTCTGATCTAAAACACATACCATTGTTTGTAATTATCCTTATAGGTGTTCCAAATCTAGTGATGATATTTTCCATTAGGAATTTTATCACAACCTTACTAGTGGCTTGTTTTATAGGGATGACTTCTGTCCATTTTGTAAAATAGCCAGTTGCCACTAGAATCTATTTATGGCATCCACTAGACTTCTCTACTATTTCCCCAATGAAATCAATACCCCATTGATGAAATGGAGCTTCAACTTGCATTGGTCTAAGTGGCAGTGCTCCTTAATACTTCATTTTTCTAGAAAACCTTTGACAAGCCTCACACTTTCATACATATGTAAAAGAGTCATTGAAGACCCTCGGCTAGTAGTATCCAACTCTTAGGATCTTGTGGGTAGTGGTCATGGCTGAAAAATATCCTCCACAGACTCCCTCATGCATCTCCTTCAATACATGGTTTGCTTGTGATTCATCTAAGCATAATAACAACACTCCATCCTTGTTCTTCTAGTATAAGTCTCCATCAACAAAGACATACTTTGAGGCATGCAATTTTAAGGTTCTTTTTTTTATTTTCATTCAAGTCTTTGGGAAATTTCTGATTTTTGAGATAATAGATTATATTGGTGTACCATGGGGTATTTTCAATGCTAGCAATCATACCTTCTTCCTCCCCTATGTTACAAATTTTAGATGCTTCAAGATTTGATTCAGTCATGAGGTTAGCCAACCCCTATCCTTACCAATTTGGTGATTTGGATTTCAATATCAAACTCTTGAATTTTGTTAATCCATCTACACCTTCTCCCTGTAACTTTGGTTTGCAAAATGCATCCTTAACTATAGCATTAGGAACATATGCAACTACCTTGGCTCCTACCAAATAAGGTATTAAGGCTTTCACAAATTTGACAAGCGCATATGCCTATTTTTCTGTAATGTCATACTTTAGTTTTTCTCCCTAAAGAGATTTGCTAAAGAGCAATATTGGTTGCTCATACCCTTCATCATTTTTCTACAACATCACTGCTGCAACTATGTGGTAAGATGCAAATGAGAAAATCTAAAATGGTTTATTGAAGTTAGGTGATCTTAACACTGGGGCCTCCTTGATTTCCCTTTTAATAGATATGAATGCATCAATGGATTATACTGTATAATCAATCTTGGCTCCTTTCTTCAACATTTTTTAAATAGGCTTGACAATCTCAACAAACTTGATATAAACCTCCTCACAAAGTTTATCCACCCAAAGAAATACTAGATGGATTTTACTATCTTTGGGATAGAAATCTTGTCTATAGCCTCCATTCTCTCAGGATCAATTCTTACTCCATCCTTGGATACTATGTGGCCCAATAATTTTCCTTCAGTCGCAGAAAAATGACACTTCTTAGGGTTTAAGGAAATACCATACTCCAGAGCTTTGAGGAAGATCTTTTCTAGATGTTCTACATGGTCTTCTTCTTTCTTAGAATATGCTATAAGATCATCTTGATATACCACCACTATTGTATTAATCAGGTTAGCAAAGGCAATATCCATAGCTCTCTGAAAGGTGGCACCAGTATTTGTGAGGCCAAATTGCATTCTTACATATACATATGTGCCCCAAGGTGTAGTAAACATAGTCTTATACTATTTTGATTCTTTTACTTTCACCTATTTGTACCCCGAAAAACCATCCATCATGGACAATAACTCACATACTGTTACCCTTTGTAGTATTGGTTCCATGTTTGGGAGGGGATAATTGTCTTTAAGAGAGGAGACATTCAAATTTCAAAAATCTACACACAACCTTATGTATCCATTCTTCTTGATAGGTACCAAGTTGGAAACCCAAGTAGAATGTTTGATGGGCTTAATAATACCTCCTTCTCTGAGCTTCACGAGTTCTTCATGCATCTTAGGTTCTAGAGTAGGATGTATTGGTCTTTGTTTCTGTCTAAAGGGTTTTGCATCAAGATTCAGTGGGATTTTATGTTGAAATAGATCTTCTCTATATGCTTTAATGTCATCATATGACCATGAAAAAAAATACTTATATTTTCTCAACAATGTGATCAACATCTTCCTAATTGTAGGGCTTATCTTTTTCCCAATGTACACCTTTTTTGGAGCCAATTAAGTCCCAAGATTAATTTCTTCAATATATTCCCTTCTTACTGGTGTTTGCTTCATTATTGCTCAGTCATTCCCATCAAACACCCTTTCTAATGCGACTAATCCTTTAGGAATCTTTATTTTTTTCAGTCGCACTACTTCTTGGCCAAACACAATTTTTTTACCATCCACTTCTTCAACAAATGCATTGAAATCAATTTCTTGAGCCTCATACTGATCAATACAGTGTAAGAACTTGATCAAATCCATGTCATCATTGAAGACCTGCCAATTATAAATTTGTTAGGAATTGTAGGTCTAGTCTTAATTCCTACTTGTGAGATACTTGCTAAGGTAATTTCATCCTTTTTCAAGGCCACATTTTCCAAGAATTTATCCATTAAATTTTTTTATCTATCCACCCAGTCAATGGAGAAGGCATTAAAGAGTTCTATAGTATCCCACACTGCATGTTTGTATTACTTCAATCTTTTTTTTTTTGTAGAATACTTTGACCTTGTGAAACAACCAATTTTGAATCTCCAAAAATGGTTAACACTTTGATCCCATGCTTTGTGGCAATGTTTAAACCTAGTAACAATGCCTTGTATTCTGCTATGTTATTTGTGCATTCAAATGTTAGCAAAAATGAGCACTTAAATGTTGTGCCATATAGTGAAATGAAAATAATCCCAACTCCATTCCCCTCGCTACTGCAGGCTCCATCAAAATACATCTACCATATGCCTTGTTCATTTTGAGAAACATCTCTAGCAATTGGATCTATGTTTAGTAATTTAGAGTTTGAATGCTCAATTCTAAAAATTCCAAGGTCTACATCACAAAAGCAATTCATTTGATTAGGGTCAAAGAGCTCAATGACCTAGGTTCTTTGTACAACTTGAATTCCCTTCCATTCATAGGTATTGTGGCATAAGATAAATCTAGCTGGACATTTCCACCTACTATTGCAGTCCATTTCCTAGATAATAAGATTCCATATTAAGGGGGAGTGTCCACCACAGTGATGTTTATCCTATATGTTGCCTCAAGGTATGATGCTAATTTCAATTCTACATCCCATATCACTCCAACTACTAGGATTGATTTGTTATCCATGGCGTAGCACTTTACATAGTGGTGTTCACCTACAAACCTAATTCCTTCATGACAGCCAAAGGCATGATATTGATTGCTTCCCTTGAGTCAATCATGCAATTTTTTACTATTTTTTTTATCACCAATGTGGTGTAAAATGGATCCATCTAGGAGGGATTTTTTGTAAGGGTATCACCCAAATAGACATTTGGTTCCTTTGTAGTTTCCTGCTCAATGACATTGACCTCTTTGTTTTGATCTTGTTGTTTGTGAGATGCATTGGCAATCAATTTGAGGGTTGTGTCCCTGTACTCATCAATTTTCATCATCTCCATCAAAGGCACTGTCATCTTTATTTGAGTTAGTGCTTGGGTAATGTCGAATGAAGGGGAAGTCATCCCTTGTTCTGTTTTCTCTATTTTAGCAGCCCTTTTTCCTTCAACTTGGAACTTTGTCATTATTTGGTTCTTTTCTCATATTCAAAATTTGCAGCCTCCTTCTGAACCATCTTCTGAGGCTTTTTTGTTTCACCCTTCTTTTGGTTAGATGAGACCTTCTCCCTATTTTTTTGTTTTTTTATAAACAAGCCTCTAGGTGTTCCCTAGTCTACATTTGTGGGTCTACTTCTCAAGTTGTATTTATTTCTTTTTGCTTCAACCACAATCTTTGTTGTGATGGCCCTCTTTTCTTCTTCTTTTGGTGTTCTCAATTGAAATTATGGTTATGTATTGTATGCATAGGCTATTTCTTCTAAATTTTCTTCTAGATTAGAGAACACTTCTTGCTCTATATTAACATTGTTTTTTTTATTGTTGACATCATATTCACACCCATCATCAGAGGATGAGTATCCATCATTTTTTTGATGGGACCCCATCTTAACATATTCATAGTGTAGCCATCTCTATCATGTTATTGTGACCATTCATCTTCTTGTAAATTTTGGGCCACTACACAGTGTTTTGGGGCATGAGGCCTATGACATGGTGGACACCATGGTGTAGTATCCACTATGTGTGCTCCATGTTTTTTCAAAGGATCTAAAGTATCTTTCCAATTTGGCTTACCCACTGGTCATCCATCCTTCCAAATGGTATTATAGGGCATGTCATGCAATCTTGGCCTTTCATTCCTATATTGGTTTTCTTGTCTATTTTGGTGATTGTTAGGATTTTGTGGGATTCTAAGGTTATCTCTTTTGTCGATGATGCTAGCAGCTTTCCTATTGTTTTCAATGGTTATAGAAACCTTTTGTGCTTCAGCCAAGCTGCTAGGAAATCTGTTTCTAAGCTCATACCTTGTTTTAGGATCAACGGCTCTCAAATAGATGCTTAAAGTTGTTGAGTCGACTAGTTTAGATCCATGTGGTATCTTGTTGTTAATCTTGGAGAACCTCTGATTAAAGTAAAAAATAGATTCATTTTGATGTTTTTGAATGCTTATCAACTCATGTAAGGAAAATTCAGGAGCACATTGATTCCCATATTTCTCTAAGAACTAATTTTTTGAAGTCTTTTGTAGAGGTAATTGAGGCATCTAGTAGGTTGTTGAACTAGTCCCTTGCTTCTTTAGTCAAGGACATCATGAATAGCCTCATGAGGACATCTTCCTATTCCATGCCTAAGTATTAAATGAAAGCATCGAAGTTTCTTACATGTTCCTCTGTTGTAGTTGCATTGTTCCCTGTGAATTTGGGGATGGTATTTTTCAAGTTGGTATCAATGGGGTATGGGTATATTGGATATCTGGCCAAGTCAAATTGTCTACTCATACTTGCAAGATTCTTTAGACAAGGATTTTGATGTGGCGGGTCTGGGTAATATTGGAATCCATGTTGGGATTGGTATACATTATGTTGGACATTTTGGTGAGAATATGCATTATGTTGTGGGACATGGTGCTGATAGTGTGGAACATGTCGTCTTGGTGGTGGGTGGGATTGGAGAGTATTGCTAGCATCTTATGATTGTGAGTTTTGTGGTGGCATATTATGCTGCACATGTTGATTTAATTTCCTCGCTACATTGTGAGGTGATTTTGAAGTACTTGGAGCACCTATATTTGAAGATGACCCATGCGGATTAATTTTCCCCCCTTCTTATGGAGAGGGACATATTTTGGTGGTTTTGATGAATGAATATTCAACTGGGATAGTTGTTGGTTCAGCTCTTTACTTTCTTTTATCAACTGTTGTCGCCTCCTAATTTCCTCCCTCTATCTTTCCACATGATGTTCTAACTCTTGAGTGGTCATTTCATCATAATTATCATCAAGGGTAGAATGGTCCATAAATCCATACTGGGTCTCTTATCCTTGTTGTGATGAAAACCTTTGGCCATACTCATTTTGTCTTTGAATTCTTTCTTCATCTATATGTGCATAGAATTTACTTTCCTATTGAGGATCTAGTTTGAAATTGAGAATGTTATCAGTTAGATTGTTTCGTTCAGATGGCATTGAATGGTGTCCTTCATCACTGTGAAAAGGACTATTATGCACTGTGAAAGGTTTCTTTGAGGTATTCCTCTTATCTCCGCACATGACATCTGACTGATTACATACCACTTCATTCCTATTTGTATTTTTCTTTGAAGGGGGGGATCTATGCTTGTCTTTCCACTTGTCATTGTTCTTCTTTGGACTTTCTTGGTACTTCATCGGCTTCTCCAAGAAGTCCCCACACTGTGTCATATCCCATTCCCAAGAATTTTTTGCGGAATCCGAGAAAACTTGATTCCTTCCTCCTGTGGAGCAGATTTTTGAGCATGTCACAACATGCATTGATCCGTTAGGGCCTTTTGTTTCTCCAGGTTTTTCAAAGACTAAATTCCCCCACCCATTTAAAAATATTAAAAAATTTAAAAGTATGGTGAGGGTCCCCTTTTGGATCGGCCCACCTTAGGTGTGGCACACACATATATGTGTGTGACCCACTTAAGTGGGGTGCACTTTATGTGCACTTCCACTTAGTGGGGTCTACACCATATGGGTGTGACCCACCACTTAGGGCGACCTCCCTTGGGGTTGAGTTGGGTATAGATACCCCTCCCCCTCTTCATTTTTCCACAAACATTTTGTATCTTGCTTTTTTCTCCTCCCAGTGGATTTTTTTTATTCCAACTAATGAGAGCTTATAGCCTGAAACATGTTTTTGAATTAATCCGTCTGGAGAACATATGATGCAAATATTGTTATGCAAATATTGTAATATTTTTTTGCATTTTGTGGAATATTCATAAATACTTTTATCTGGAATTATACTTTTCTATCTTTCCTATTCTTTCTTCAGAGCTGCAAGTGATATAACAAATTTTTACTTTAACTCTAATTTTTACTTTACTCTAATTTTTACTTAACTCTAATTTTTACTTAACTGTAAATTTTTACTTAACTCTAATTTTTACTTAACTGTAAATTTTTACTTAACTCTAATTTTTACTTAACTCTAAATTTTACTTAACTCTAATTTTTACTTCTCTAAATTTTTACTTAACTCTACTTTTACTTAACTCTAATTTTACTTAACTCTAATTTTTACTTAATTCTAATTTTTACTTAACACAAATTTTTACATTACCCAAATTTTTACTTAACTCTAATTTTTACTTAACTCTAATTTTCACTTAAATCAAATTTTTACTTAACTCTAATTTTTACTTAACTCTAATTTTTAATTAACTCAAATTTTTACTTAACTCTAATTTTTACTTAACTCAAATTTTTACTTAATTCTAATTTTTACTTAACTCTATTTTTTTCCATTCATTTCGTAGGATGCTTTGATGCTTTGAACTCTAGTGTTTGTTCCTCTTGATGTGTATTTTAATTTCTCAGTCATGCACTCATTCCTACAAACTTTTGATAGAGTCTCCACTCACTTTTTATGAAAAGTGAGAAAATTTTACAATCTTTTATATGTGTTCCCAGTGGACTCTTTTGATGACTTATACAATGAAACAGTTTTGAATGACTCTATGGTGACTTGTTTCAAGGTGTAGTTCTACGTAGTTGTTCCCCAATAGAGTCACCAATCTGTTAGGTGTGTGACTCAGATGGGGAGTGCAAATAACACAATTAGGAACCTCTAGTTGAAGATCAGTTTTGAAACTTTATTGACTTTTTAAATGGATAGGTTGGAACTGAATTTCCTCAAGTTTTTCCCTAGCAAATTCGTCAATCTATTAGGTCTCAAAAACATAGATTTTGAACCTTAAGAGGGTTCCAGTCTCTTAGTACATTTTTGTCTAATGAACAAGATGAATCTGGATGATGACCCCCTGCTCTTTAGGCTCTACTAAACCTAGGTGGGTGTACATGAATGATAAGGCAGATTTGAAGGTTTGAATATGATCTCTCATTTGGGAAGTCTACTCACAATGGCACGTGGGTGTGAAGTAGATACAAAGCTTAATGACTAGTTCCTACTACAGATGTTTCAAGAATTGAGTGTATAAGTAAAGTTTGTATAAAATGCTCTAAATTGACTAGTGCCTAATCCTATTGGGTGAATGGAGTCGAGGGATGGAGGATGATGGAGACAAATATGTAAGATAGGTAGATCTACTTCTCAGCTTAACTTTAACTTGTTGGGCACTTTGGATGTTTGCACCATGTACAAACGTGTAGGTTTGTTAGTTAATGTATTCTTCTTTATGAATCCCAATGTTATTCTCCCAAATTACTGTGATATCATGAGAGTATTTCTAATTCTTAACTTGAGGGAAACCAATCAGAATAATAAATTTAAAAGGATTTTAATCCCTGGTGGGAACTAATTAAAATGAATTACTTGAAAGGAGTTTAATTCACTCTAGCTAGAACCCAATCAAGATGATCACACAACAACAGCAAATGTGTCCTGAAAATTTGTATAAATTTGAATAATTAAGGAAAACCACTTTGGAGACAACACAACAACATATAAGAATGAATATTAACACAACAGTTGAACACTAGAAATAGATCACCGATTATGAATAGTCTTCTCCATTATATTGCTTCAACAGATATACATTTATAGCAGAAGTTTCTAAAATATGAAAATGGATGAGTGAAAGATGCTATATTAGTGAATGAACCTATCTATTACTAATGATGATGATGATAATGATGATCAAAATTGGGCCTTGGTTTCCCTTTTTATATGGGAAGCAACAAGCTATAGACCCATTTACAAAAGGGTATGTCTTTTCATAACCTTAACTAATTGTAATTTTTAAGCATAAATAAATTGGTTGAGGAAACAACAACATATAGTAACACTTGCTTCGTTATTCATCATAAAGAACTCGTGACCTCTCAAAATCTAGAAAATTTCTCCTCTCCATGATGAACTTTATGTCTTTATCTTTCCTTTAGGGTATCGGTAAGACACCAGATAATTTCTCCCTGATATGCTTTAGTCCCTCTGATCCCTTTCCTTAGCTTATATTTGATCATTTATGATATGATCTTTCTCTTCATGTGTTATTGGCTCATCAAGGGAACTCACGTTCATATCCTGCTGATAGCCATCATTCATTCTGATACTCTTTGATTTTGATTGTTTATTGTTGAATCATGGGGACCGAGTTTTCCATCAACCTGATAGCTTTATGTTTCCTTGATATTACCTACCACTACATATTTGTGATTTAATAAATGTCTTCATTATGTCATGTATCAGTCCAACAGTGGGAAACAATGTCATCTCTCCCTGATATGCTTTAGTGTCTCTGATATGTTTTTCTCAAGATATCAGGGGGACAATGAGGTATTTCCTACTGATATGTATTACTCACTTCGATGAATTCACCTTAGTTAGCTCTATTGGTCTATTGGGGAGACTGTGTTAGAATTCTTCCCAATAGAGAGTTATTTCGCCGGTGGTGTATGTTTTGTGGTTTTCCTCCATCGGTTCATCAATGAGACCATGATGAGAGTCCCCCTAACGTGGTATTGTCATGCTAATATGTCTTATATTTTTGTGGTAATACTTTAGGAAGGGGAATTGCTCAGAATAATGATTGGAGACTTTATTTAATTTACAATGTTAGGTCTAAGAGCTATATACATTAGGAATTTTTTTATGTTTTATGCCAAATATAGTGAAATATCAATGGCAATGGGGATTATGATGAAAATTAAATGACAAATGATACTGGAGGCATGTAAAAAACTAAGGTGGATTTTTTAGCTTCAACAAGACCTTAATGAAATTTGGTTTCCTTGGGAAAATTCACCAAATTTTATTCACTTAAGCCATGCCATTTTGTCCTAGTACCTTACTACATAGATCCCCTTAAGACATCCTATTACCCTAAACCCTAAAGAATTCATTTTGTCCTAGGACCTTAATGAAATTTGGTTGCCTTGGGAAAATTCACCAAATTTTATTCCCTTAAGCCATGTCATTTTGTATTCATAGATCCCCTTGAGCCATCCTATATTAATAGTTAATTTTTTTTTCATTCAATTAACATGCCTTAGACATAATTGAGGCTTACACATTTTAACATTTGTATTCAATTAGGCCATTTATATTGAATGGTTTAAGGGTATCTCCTAAACATGTATCTTACATTTTGAAATTACAAATCTAATGTAGGTTCACTTATATCTTAGAGATCATGGATCAATTCAATAATATTCGTAATCCACCTCCACGCCCTCCATCTCCACCACCTTCACCTCCACCTCCACTCACTCCACCTCATAACCCACCACCTCCACCACTTGAAACCAATGGTGCTTGTGTGCAAGCATGGATCAATGTCGATGCTAGAACCATTCAGGATCAATTCAACATTATTCAAAATGAAGAATGTATCACACCACCTTTGAGGATTTTTTCATCTAGGATGCAAAATGTTGTTGACGTTGTTATGGCTATGGATGGGGTCTTAGATCAGCATTGATGATGGTTAGAGGAGAGGAGAAATTCCAATTCTAAAAAGGAAAACACAAAGAAATGAAGAGATGCAATAGAGAGTTGCAACACTTTATAAATTAAGACAATGATCTTATAGTTATGAATTTATGAATTTGGTTTGATGGATATTTTGTGTGATGAATTTGTGAATTTGGTTAGATGGATATTTTTAGTGATGAATTTATGAATTTGGTTGAATGGATATTTTTAGTGATGAATTTATTAATTTGGTTGGATGAATATTTTTAGTGATGAATTTATGAATTTGGTTGGATGGATATTTTTTAGTGTTGAATTTATGAATATAATAACTTATAATGATGAATTTATAATAGGATATATTTTATGACTATCTACTATCATGATTTCTCATGTTGTAAAAATGTAATTTATATATGTGTTAGAAATAAATGAGCTTTTTGTGAATGTTCTAAGTTTATTTTTTAGTATGTACATGTATTAAAATTACATAGTTATAGATCTTAAATTTTGAAATTTGTATGTACACATAGTTTAGTTGAATGATGTATGCATGCATTATACATCTTATTTTTTATTTTAAATGTATCTACATCTTAAATTTTGAAATTTGTATGCACATGCTCAAGTTCAATCAATGTATGTATGTCTATGTATATGTATACACATCCTATTTAAACAAATTTGTATGTACGTTTAAAATTTAACTATTTCTTATAATTTTGTGTGTTTGTATGTTAATTTCGTATAATTCAATGTAGGTGAACACTTATATATAGATATCATGGGTCAATTTGACATTGATGATATCATCAATCCACCACCTAAACAACCTCCACCTCATATACCACCTCCACCACCCACTGGATCAAATGAGGCTCACTTGTGAGCACGTATCAATGGACATGTGGCATCCATTCAAAACCAAATCAATGCTATGCAAAATGAAACATTAATTCCACCACATTTGAGATGCAAAATGTTATCGATTCCATTAGGACTATTGATTCTAACTTAGATAGGCATCGACAAGATGGAGAGGAGATGAGATTATTTTATGCAAATGGTGTCTCATATAAATAAATTTTAGACCTAAAAATAGAAAAATCCCATCTAGACCCTTATTTTATCAACCCGAATACTCAATAGCCCATTCTTTCCAGTAAAGCTAGAATATCCATGAGGTGGTGTATACATCCACATATGAGTGCACATTTTTGGGATCGATGGTATACGATATTTGAAAGTCCACCACATGCTAATTTGGAGGTCCCATTATATTTTTTGAGGAAACTATATGTAGATTTGTTTGTTGGCAACTCAAGGGCAGACAACTGAGAAGGGGGGTGAATCAGTTGTCACTGAATCTCACACTTATTCAACTTATTAACCCTAATTTTAGATCTGATCATTAATCATGAAAGCACAGATGAACAACACAACATAAGCACACATAACACCAATATTTTTTATGTGGAGACCCTATTAGGGGAAAAACCACGGTGGAGGTCAATCCACAAGATTATACCCTATTAAAAGTATAAGAAAATATGAATGGGGAATGCACATGCATTCAAGAACACTTCCTAGAGCTCATTGCTCAAATACAACAAGTCTCACTGCCCAAGGAAGACACGCTGTCTTACAAAAATATTCGGATTAAAACCATCTGGATTTGAACTGAGAAAATAGCATCTACTAATGCTTGGTTACAGTTTCAGTTAAGCACATGAACACTTCTTCACTCTTCTTCAATCTTCTTCACTCTCTACTTTTCCTTCGAATGATCTAAAATTTTTTTGCACATAGGACTCACACACTTCACATTCACACCCACACTCATGCCTTCAAATGGTAAGACAATCGCTCTTATATATCCGCAATAAGAAATTTCACTGCTATAAGTCGGCCACAAAGAAATAATAAAATGAATATAATTATCGGCCCAAAAAAATAGATAATCTTTAATGCAAATCAACCAAAGTCAGCAACAACTTAGTGAGGACCTAATTAAATATCTTCAACATGAAAACACTTCAATTAAATTCTCCTGAATATCCACAACATGTTTCAACACCTTATCGCCAAGAACATGAAAAACATGAACACGCAAGAGAAAAATATCGGATCACTAGCACACCCACCCATCAATGCAGGCATATGTCACAAAGATAGAAGAATCCAGCCATCCACAAGACGAAACACCAGAGAAGCATCCACAACAACTAAACTTACTAAAATCATATAATCTTCAATCGGGAACACTAACTGAAGCAACAAAAAAATGTATGAAGGAAAATCACCATAACTTGATCAACTCTTCATGCGGATCTCTAAAATTCAACATGGATAAACTATACATACTTAACAAGAAACCCTTTAGTCCACAACCTTAGAATAGCAACGTATTGAACACACTAATAGAATGAACTTCACTTCACCACTGACAACCTATAGCACTTCTTA
>VDFB02134197.1:0-12441 GCA_007258455.2 Sequoia sempervirens | reverse complement strand
ATCAGTTTATATATGTATTTTCTGGGTTCATTTTTATAGTGACAGTTATAACAAACAACATTTCAATTATAGTAGATGAAAATTTATATATGTTATTAAAATATATGTGTTTACATATTGATGCTATGGTATCAGTTTATATATGTATTTTGTGGGCTCGTTTTTATAGTGACAGTTATAACAAACAACATTTCAATTATAGTAGACACTTATATATACACACACATGTATTTACATTAAAGAGATGGAAAAGATTATTTGGGTATGTAGATTAACGTATTAAAATATATATATATATATATAAAGGAAAGAAATTGAGATAATAGTATTTTGGTATTTGACGGGGTTTAATTAAATGAATGCTTTAGATAATCTTCTTATTGATGATTTTGTTGTATTCTCTAATAGTGGCATTGTAAATTAGATTTCAATATTCTCTTGATCGTTCTGTGTTGAGGTATTCAATGTTTTAATTGTGACAAACATATTATATGCTTTAGGCTTTGATTTGTGTTCATTTGATGTAGATTTTAATGTACACATATTTATAATATTATATTATGATTGCTTGTGTTATGGGTATATAATTTATTTATGTAAATGGATAGTTATATATATATATATATATAAAATTAGGATCTGCATTCGAATACCTTTGCATATGTATATAAATGTATTTATACATGTATGTATAAATATATGTCACTGTATTATTATATATTTCATTTATTGAAAACATTATTCTGTTATAACATATACATTTGTGTGTATATATATATATATATATATATATATATATATATATATTTATATTTGTGCATGCATGGCTGTGATATATATATTACTCTTGAAAGTAAGGGGATTGCGCGTACACATATATGTAATATGGACGTTGGAAAAGAATATTTCTATAGTTATAATCAATTGATTAAGTAGATTAGTAAATTAAGAGGTTATTTATAAGGAGAATTGGATTAATTGATATCATAGACAATGGTGAGTATTGTGAGTTATAGTAAGTTCTATTCGATTTTATTTTGTAGCTTTATAAACTTGAATTAAATGAAATATATTGTCTTTTGAATAGAGACTTCGTTCTTAATTATTTCGTAGTTGGATTAAGTTGACTTTATTTTGCAATGTTTATTTGTTGCTTATTATAATTAATGTGTTGTTTATTTGAAAATTAGAATAGTTGGTTTCACAGTTAATTACAAGTTAATGTGAAAACAGGTTATAAAATGAAGTCAATGATTAAGTATTGAGTTTTAGGAAATGGGAGAATAATGCCTCTTAAGGACATGTTTTGTGTTGATGAGTATTGTATTTGGCAGATATTGAATTGAATTTATGGATTATTGTGTTATGGAATATATCATGATGCTTGATTGTGTGTTCGTATTGATTTATTGGATTGATTTTCGGGTTGAGTTGTGAATCGGCTGATCGCTCTTGCTATCGTGGTTGATGATTTTGTTAAAAGTTGTTTATTAGCCCAATTGTTAGTTTACATTAGGGTATCATGTGAGGAGAGAATTGAGGTCTCCCTTGGATGCCCTATTGGCTGATTTACTATTGGTAATTGTGGTTGATTTTGTATTGAATTGATTATGTAGCTTTGATTGAGTTTCAAGATCACGTTGTGATGTTGTCACTCTTATTTCATACTTGCCATTTTGCGATTGTGGATTTTATATAGTCATTTTTTTTTGGTTCCATAATGTGAGTCTTTCTCTTGTGTTAATTTTGAAATGAGGGACTTTATGTGATGGCTTGCTCATAGTCATGTTCAGGAATGTTGGGAACTCGTAGGGTTGAGTTACTCTTAGTATATGGGTAGTTGATGTTATAGGCTTCCAGAGGAAATGGGGAAAACTTGCTTATATTGGATTTCCATGGTTGGATCTTTGTGAATCATTTGTTAGCTTATTCCTGATTTTGAGCTCTTGTGGGTGTTACCTTGTACCATGGTGTTGACTTTTGATGTGGCTTTTGGGCGAGAAGGTTTATGCCTCGCATATGTATTTGGTTTTTGTGATTTTAGTGCTTTGTGTGATTTGGTACACCCCTTGATGTTATGAGGTTTATTTTCGATGCTACTAGGGAGAGTGACTCTCCATGGGAGCCAACACACAAAGGGGAAACCTGGGTAACCCATGGAAGAGTTTGTGTAATAAGTGATAACCTAATAAAATTAACTAGTGGGTTGGGTAAGTTCACACTAAATAGGATAAATAAGATGTCTCGCCCATGTTGTTACTGCTTCCACATACTAAAGATGGGCTAAGAAGGCCATGGTCAACAAGATCACTATCTTGCCCTCGCGAGAGGCTAGTGGTCCTACATGTGTCACCCTATGGGGATCGGGCCCCGTGAGAGTGCCTAGGTGGTAAATCCATAGATGGGGCTGATCAGTGCAGGCAACCCGTAATCCATGTTAGCCATACTAACCCCTCCCATAGTATCCCCTTTGCTATTCTTCCTTGTTGGCCTTTGGCTACTCATTTTGATGCGTTTTGTTAATTATTGCTTATTTTTGTTCTTTAAAGTATAGAGAGTCTTCTAGCCTTCCACTGATTGTCTTTTTGTCGGTCTTTCTGCGTCATCTCCCAGCACGAGGTGAGCTCTTTGAGGCGCGGTCAGGTGGGACATGCTATGCAAATCCCGGTCCCTAACCGAGTTTGTGAAGCCTTCAACGCTGGTGGCTGGCCCTCAAAAGAATCGAGGTTCACCGCATGCACCATGTTCGTCTATTACGATGTATTAATTTAATGTTGTATCATTCCCACTTTCGAAGCGGCGACCGCTATGCATTTGTAATCCCAAATGATGTAATTTCATATTAAAACTATGATGTATATGTATAATCTGATTTGGTCAATGTAATTTTTATATACACTCTAGATTATATTATGTGTTCATAAATGGATGTTCCTCATTGATGTAATGTAATGGATGTATGATCAATGTTTACTTATCCTATATTATGGTTTTGTAATGTAATATTGTAATGTGGTAATTATCATTATGGGATATGGGTTTATGTTAAGTAATGTAGTCATGTTTACCCCAAAGGACGTATGTTAGATAATGTAAATGCATAGTTTCATTACAAGTGTTGTATGATAGTGCACATCTTATGTTATGTTAGTAAGAAAAAAAAATTGTGCTATTGATGTTAGTTATTTAGTTGTCCTTTGGGGTTTGTGTGGCAGGGCGTTACAACAGAGGTCCTTCAATTACTTTGGGTGGTCATGGTATTCTAGAAGAAGCAAGGACAAGTAAGAAGATGAGTTATTCTTTTTTAAAAACCTTCGGTTGTGAAGCTTTTGCACATATTGGTTTTGAAAATAATATCAATTTGGAAGCTAAATCTAAAAAGTGTACCTTCATTGGATATGGAAATGATGAATTTGGTTATATATTATGGGATTTTGATAATAAAAAAATTATTAGAAGCAGGAATGTTGTATTCAATGAGAAAGTTTTGTATAAAGATCAATTGCAAGAAAAGAAGAATGAGAAGAAAGAAAAATAATATGCAGTGCTCGATGGTATTCTAGAAAGTAATATTCCAATGGTAACTCATGCTCAACAACAACAAGAAATATCACAAACTCCAGTGAATGTTAGATGTTCTACAAGGATAAGTATACCTCTTGAAAAAAATTCTTTTTCATGATATATTATTTTATTACTTGATGTTGGTGAATTGAAAGGGTATAAAGAAGATATGTAGGTGGATACCAAAGAAAAGTGGAGCAAGGAGTAAAAATAATGGATTCCTTGTTGAAAAACCAAACTTCGGATTTATGCCACCGCAAAGTAGCGGAAATGCAGTTTCGCGCAATAAATGGTTTAAATCGAATCGAGGAAGAA
The DNA here is from genome assembly GCA_007258455.2 of Sequoia sempervirens. NCBI lineage: Eukaryota > Viridiplantae > Streptophyta > Pinopsida > Cupressales > Cupressaceae > Sequoia > Sequoia sempervirens. Next base: position 8,562 of record VDFB02134197.1, on the reverse strand, counting down.
AAGAATTCTAAAGCCAGACTGCAAAAACGGATTTGGCATAGAAAAAGGTATTGATTTGATTAAATATTTCTCCAACGCAAAAGACTTCTACCGAAGAGTTCTAAGTCTGCAGGTTTCAGGCGTAAAGACTGCACCGAACAGCTTGTACGCAAACATTCCCGCATCGTTACAGCCCTGCGCAGCAAACCGCAGATATGGAAGTCGAGGTAAACTGGGAACGAGGCAAATCAAAAAAGAGTTTGTATAGTTTGAAGCAAGCACCTCGGCAATGGTATTTAAAATTTGATAGTTTTATGGCTAAACAAGGTTACACCCGGTGTCATTTTGACCATTGTGTTTATTTTAAAAGGTTGGATAGTGGTAGTTATACTATCCTATGTTTATATGTTGATGATATGTTTGTTGTGGGGTCTAACATGGAGCACATTAATGAGCTAAAACAGAAGTTAGCAAAAAAAAATTTCTATGATGGATTTGGGTGCGCAGAAACAAATCCTTGGTATGAGAATTTTATGGGATAGAGAAAACATAAAATTCACTTTATCCCAAAGGAATTATGTTGAAAAGGTGTTGAAAATATTTAATATGGAAATACCAAAGCTATTAGCACACCTTTTCCTAGTCATTTTAAATTGACCAAGGAGATGTGTCCAAAGGCACAAGAGGAGGAAGAAAAATGTATAAGATTTAATATTCTTTAGTTGTTGGTAGTTTAATGTATGTCATGGTATGCATGAGGCCATATATTGCACATGTTGTTGGAGTTGTGAGTAGGCATATGAGAAATCCCAGAATAGAACATTGAAATGTTGTGAAATGGATTCTTAAGTATTTGAGAGATATAACAAATAAACATTTATGTTCTAGAGGATCAAAAATTTCTCTAAAAGGTTATGTTGACTCTGATTTGATAGGTGATATTGATACCAAATGAAACTACAGTTTATGTGTTTACTATTGGTGGGACAATTTCAAGGTTGCAAAAGGTTGTTGCTTTATCAACAATAGAGGTAGAATATATTGTTGCAACTGAAGCAAGCAAGGAGATGATTTGGTTGTAATATTTCTTAGAGGAATCGAGCAAGCAACAGACTGATAATTAGTTATTTATGGACAACCAAAGTGTCATTCATCTTGCTAATAATTATGCTCCACATTCTAAACAAAATGCATATAACTGAGATATCATTTCACATGATCAATGTTAGAGGATGGACAATTAAAGCTAGAGAAAATTAATACAAGTAAGAATCGAACAAATATTTTAATGAAGGTGATAAAACAGGAGAAGGTGATTTCCTCTTCATATTTCATTAGTCTTTAAGATTAAAAATGGATGGAATAAAAATAGTTGTCTAGGGGTGTAAATTCTAGTGGCGGTATTATGGGATCAATCTCTAAGAGGGAGATGATTTGGTGTTGAGCCTACTCAGTCTCCAAGTGGGAGATTGGTAATATGTGTAGCCTGATCATGCTCCAAGTTAAGACTTTGGTCACTTTGTCCGATGTAGTTTTCCCCCAAACTAATTAACAAGGGAGTGCAGGGAGGCTCTACCCCTCCTACAAGGTCCAAGGGGACCACCTACTCAATGAGGGCATGAGAGTGGAGCCCATATTAGGGGTCTATGGGAAATTCCCCTCAAGTAAAAATTTCTATATTTTATTAAAGAAAATTTGTAAACTATTCTAGTTGAAATTCAGTTGAAAAACAATTTATAACTTCCCAAAACAATTAACATTTTCTTGCTACATACGTGAAACTAAAGAGTCACAACAAAGAGTGTGTGGGTTAGATAAGAATCCCACAACAAAACCTTGTGTGAGAATGTGGAGATTCACATGAAAAAATTTGGTGGTATTAGTTTTGGTTTTGAGCACACACATCACATGAAGAAGATAGAACACAGTTAGAGAAAGATTGTGAAATTTTGTGAGTTGCACACTGCATTATTTTGCTGCTAATGGATTGTGATTTGAATTCTTTGCTGGATATTAATAAAAATTTGATTGTTTTTTTGGATGTAGCCCAAAGGGTGAACCACATACAAATTTTGTATGTTGTCTATGAACTTCATTCCTCTATTCTATAATATTGATCTACATTATAATTGTTTTAATAGATTTTATTTCTCTTGTTTTGCAACCTAACTTGAATTTGATTGAAGAGAATCAAGAGGATATATTAAACAATATGAGTCACTTTTCTTTTGATAAAAATAAAATTCTTATACATTAGATAACAATTGTTACCATCTTAGATGGAGAAATCAAAATTGATCTTGTAGTAGGAAGGAAAATTGTACCTTCTCTTTAGAATTGAAAAAAAATTGGTAAAATTTACTTACCATCAAGTAGAATGGATAGTTTAGCAAATATCCTTTGTATATTACATCCTCCTAGCAAGGGTTACTCTTTTAAAAGACTTTTAGAACTTGTCAAAGTTTTTTCATCTTTGTGAAAAGAACCATTTCAGACAATGGGTGATAATAACAATGGTGAAAATTGTGGGAATTGTGGAAATCCTAACAATTGATGTGTTTCCCCTATACTTTGGAGAAGCACTACTGGTCTTTTAACTCTTGTAGAAAAATATGAATTTATTTTAGGATCAAAGGAACTTTCCAAAATTTCTATGGCAATGAAAACATCTAGATGGACATATTTCAACCTTCACCATTGTATGTAGGTGTTGAGTTTGACACATGAAGGTGTCATAATTTTTTTGTTTATGAAAATATTACATGACACAATGACTAATTGGTTTGGCCATAATTTTACTTGTTCTATTACTAGTTGGGAGTTGATGAGTGAAAAGTTTCTTGCACACTTCAAGTTAGTTTAAGAAAGTCATGCCTTGTTTGCACAACTCTCAAATTCCAAGAAAGATGGTGGAAAACCTAAGAGGGAGTTTGTTATAAGACTCAATCATCTAGTTTCCAAGATACATTGCTCCTACTCGTCAAAGAGTATTTTAGTTTAGCTTTGTATTTTGTTTCCCAATTTGGGATGTATATGTTATTTAGTTATGTGTTTCCTCTTATTTGTTATTAAATCCATATTGTTTCATATACTTAATGTGATCTAAAATGTTCGTCTTTAAGTGATTTAAGAATAGTTTGAATCTATTGCCTAACTAGTAAGGCACCAAACTACTATAAAACCATATTTTTTTGATATTCTTGTACATTGCAAGTATCTATTGTGGTCCATAAATAGAGCCAATTGTTGTACCCATACAAAAAAATCATATGATGACAAATTTCAAGTTAAAATCCCATTATAATATCAAATCTAATAGTCATGATTTACAATGATATATTTTTTCCATGGCCTTTATCATCTTTAATTCTTCTTTTTGCAAGAATAATGAAAACAAATTTTCAATTACATTAAATAGAATAGAAAAGAATTCAAATGCAAGAAATAGTTATTAGTCACTTCAATATTTGCAAACATTTTCAAGAAATAAGTGGATAACATTATATAATTGATACGTTTAAAAAGAAAGGTATATTATGAAGTACATGGATAGAAATTTAAGAATAAGTTTAAAGTTATCAATGGTTTCATTCTTTCTTGGGATATTTTACAATACTATCATTTGTATCTATTAATTAAGATAACAATAGATCAATCAATTATTGGAATCTTGCATGTGAGGGAAGGACCACTAATGTCAAAGTAGTCTAGAAGAATATATTTTAGTTGAGAACAAAGAAACATGTCATAAAGTATTGATGGGTGTCATGTAAAAACATGGAAAAATATATAATTGGGATTAAATTTGGAATTCATAAGTTTCAAATTTTGAAAATTCTATATGTTTCAAATTTGGCTCAACAAAGATAATAAGGTGAATTTTGATTCAACATATCCATCAATTTTATATCTTCTTGTAGATTTTAGTCCTTTATAATGGTTGCAAAGTGCAAATAGAATTTTTAGGATTTCATTCCAATACTTTTAATAAGTGCCAATACATGGTAGTTTATTCAAACTCAAGCATATTTTGTATAGCTACATTAAGGTGTGTCCCTAATAGAAGATAAAGAAAAGCTATAAAAAAAATTGTCATAGAGTATTGACATGTGCCAATGTAAGGAGAAAGTATATTCAAAAGAAAGATTTTATGTTCCACTTTGAGGTGTGAGTCAAATAATAGGAATTTTTTTGTCAAAATTCACAATTACATTGTTAACAATTTGCCTATATTTAGACAAAGTGCTCTAATTTAAATATGTATAGGAGTACACTCATATATGGAAGGTGAGTGATCAAGTTCAAAAGAACAAAGGTAATGGTCAAAGGAATGCCTAATTTTAGAAGATGTTAAAAATATCAATCTCATAAATACATGTTGAGGTGTTCATTTTAGTGAATAAGTTAAGAATCAATTGTGAGGGGCATGCTTCAACTAAGGGGAAGAGCTATCGAAACTTAAATTGGAAAACTGTGTTGAAGATGCATGGTTGGGGAAGATAATACTATCATATTTTCCATTTTAAGGCACATGTGTCTATGAATAGATGTCTAAAGAAAATTTTTAGTTTTCATATCCATAATTTGATGAAGGAGAATGTTGTTTCAAAATAGAGACTGAGACGACTATGAAAAATAGTGGAATAGAGAGGCGTAAATTAGAGATTCACACTCATTCATAGGCACATGAATAAAAGAATAGAACACAAACAGTAAAATTAAGAATCATAGTTTGGTGTGCATTATTGGAACCAATGAATTTCAAAATGAAAAGAGCTACTTTATTTATGTACATACTAATGGAAGATGTAAAGATTTCAAAGGAATACTTTCTTTTTTCTAGATAAAAGTGGTCTTGGGGGACACACCCATATTAAAACCATAAAGCATAGATTTAGGGTTGTCCCATCATGGAGAACCATAGAATCAAAAATCCAATGGGAAGATGAAAATGAAAACCATTGGAAGTTAGTATATAGTTTGTTAACTTGAAGTATCAAACATCTATCGTTGGAGTTGATAGTGAACCCTGCAAATCACATAAATCACTTCCAATCAAAATTCCCATCACATACAAGAGATCAAAGAAACCGATGTGCTATGCAACCAAGAGAGAATGATTGAATCCACACTAGTGTTTGACATTGAGATTAACATGTAATTATATAGTTAATTGAATGAAATGTTTACAAAGTACAATAATGAATGCTTATAAAAAAGTGAAAACTCTAGATGCGGATTTGATTAGATTGTGACAAGTGTTCACATCTCATGCAATGAGACAACTCAACCTATAATAGCCCAATCTAGTAATAAAAAAGCACACCTAAGTTTAACTTAAGTGAATAAAGTAAGAAGGGACCTAATAATTAATTGATGATTGATTAATTATCAATTGATTATCCTTATTATTCCAAAATCTATATGTAATATTTACTTTTATAATATTATTAGCCTATGATATGGAAACCAAAAAATTATCCTTCGCAATGCCTAGCAAAAGATCAAAACTAATGTCCTACTTTAGAAACTTGGATCCTCACTTCATCTAGGGTCATCAAAAGTTGGCATTGTGGTCAATATTTGTGATATCCTAAAAATATATTAATATTTGTAATATTAATCTTTTACAAATAAATTATTATATTAATCTTTTACAAATAAACTATATTTGCATATCCTAAAAATTGCATTTCTTTTCATCATAATTCACCCTTATAATATTTATATCATGGTATAATTTTTATTTTTGAACTTAAAATATACAAGGTTGGTTCTTTACAACAATTTTAATTACATCTTTTTTTCATTTGGCTATTGTTAGATTATTTACAACTTTTTTTTTTTGATAAATAAGGGGTTGAAGCTGAGAAGATTGTATTAAAATTAAAAGTATAAGGATTTACAAGACTTGAAGCCTCAACAGAAGATAAAACAAGTAGAATCATGGCCACTGTTGACACTACAAATCAGTAACTAAATTCCCAAAAATGAAGATGCATCTGCCACTTGTTGGAACTAGGCCTTGCTCAACATGGAGTTATCTGTTTAAGTACCATACAACTTTTAATAGTATATAAGTATTTTTTTGCAAATGTTCTCAAGTTTAAAATAGTTTCCTCCTAGTATCTATTTTTTCAGTTAAAATAGGCTTGTACAAGCTGTTATTTATTTCAATTATTTATATTTTGTTTCTTTTCTTTTTTCTTTTCCATGTTCTTTTACTTTTATTTTCAAATTATTTCATTTTTCTCCAAGGGTGTTTTCCTCCTCTATTGAGTTAATTGCATTTTCCTTTCTATTCTCCTCTTGTTTTCTTAGCTTTGACTTTTTCCTACTCATCCTTTGACCTCAAACTCAGTGCCACCATCCCTCTCTCCCATCTCTCTTTTTAGTTTATATTGGTTTGAAACAAACCATTTCTCCTCCTTCAACTCTCTTTCATCCTAGTGGAAAAAAATGACGACACAACCAAATCCAAAAAAATATTCAAACAACAAGATAGATTGTGGAAACTTGATATCTTTAATGTTTGTGATGATGAATGGTGTTGTAATGCCCCCAATTTTCGGCCAAGAATAAAATAATAAAATAATTTATTTATAAAGTTGTCCACAAAAAATAAATGAAAATGATTACTTTATTCTTAATTAATTTAATTAAAAAATGAATTAAATAAAATAATTAAATATTAAAAAGTCACATTTCGAAAATAAAATATTAAAGCCACTTTTAAAAAATAAATAAAGAAAAATATTAAAAGTGACTTTAAAGTGGGATAAGTACGAAATGGAAATTCCAAAAATAAAAATATTTTCCCATGAAGGGGGGGCACCCATTTTTGAACTTAGGGAAAAAAAATATTAAAAATCACATAATGTGATTTGGGGTCCAAAATTTGTGTAAGAAATTATTATAAAAGGCCCTCTATTCCTTCCAAGGCTTATTATGTTATTTTGGAAAACTTGATAATTCTCTATTTTCAACTATGCATAACAGGTTCAACTATTTCAGTGGATGAAAACCCTTAGAAATTTGTGGTTTGGAAAAAAATCCATCCACTTTGAGAGATGGATTCACCTAGGATCCATTATTGATCTTATTTGCAAGTTTTCAAGGAGTTGAAGGCTTCAAACAACTAGGGTTTCAAGGATGAGAGAATAATCAACTAGGGTTTGAATATATAATGCAAATTCAAGGCAATATTATTTTGATTTGAGTGTTATTTGATCATATTTTCATTTATAAATTTCAAGCAAGGGTTTGTAGGTGGAGCAACTGGCTTTTGGAGGTGTTTTTTGTGATAAACAACATATTTTGACATTATGAATTTTATATTAGACTTCTATAAATTTATTACAATCACATAGCAGAGGGTTTGATTAGCATACTTTGGGGTTATAAGGGTATATCTTCATTCCAAACCCTAGTCGCCTCATTCTAGGACATAACCAATTAGCATTTAAGGAGTTTTTGGGTCTATTTTGGCAAGAGAGTGTCTTAAGACTTCAAAACAACAACTATTTGGAAAGAGAGTGTCTTCAGTCATCTATTGGAAATATTTGGATGTCATATTGTTATATTTCCATCTTCATATCATGGAAAAAATATATATGAAAACAAAACATCAAAACTCCATTCCAAACTTCTGAAAATCAAATCAGAAAATTCAAAACAATGGGTGAAATTTCATATCAAACCTAGATAATATTCTTACAATGGTATCAGAGCTTGGATCCTGCCAACCTGGAGGGTTATATTGTTTATATGAAACCACTTGAAGTTTTTCCTCACAAGTATTACTTCCATAGAATACTAGGACAACAAGACTATCAAGAAGAAGATGGTCCAATTGCAAATACAAATTAGTTTGATATGGGTAGGGAAAGGAGAGGTGGAAGTTTTCTAAGAGATGATAGGAATGTTGGTGATATTTTGAGGGATATAGCAGTAGGTCAAAGGGAAATGCTAGCAATACAACAACAAGACAATAAGGCTTTAGCTCAAATGATGGCTTTCCAACAACAGATGATGTAGCTCATGGCACAAGCTATGGGTAATATGAGACTTAGTGCAACCCCTACAGGTGAAGGAAGTGTAGCAGGTACACCTCATGCTGAGAGAACATGTACTACTACAACAGATAGACCATTGCAACCCACATTCCTTGCCTTGTTTTTAACAACTTCTCCATTCTCATTCAACTTGTTCTAGAACACCCATTTAGTGCACAACACATTCTTGTTTACTAGTCTTGGGACCAATTCCCATGTCTGATTCATTTCAATTTGCATCAATTATTCTTCCATAGCTTTGATCCATTTCTCATCTTTGCATGCCTTAATCACTTTATTTGGTTCAACTTTAGCAAGTAGACACAAGTTTACCTATTCCTCTGTCATAGTAGCTTTCTTCCTTGTTAACACACCTCTTCTTTTATCTCCAATTATCTGATCCCCAAAATGATTTTTCTACACATATTTAGGAGTCTTAGGATTCCTTTCTAAGAGCTTCTTCCTCTTATATTTGCATCATTTTCTTTTTTCTTCCTATGCTTTTCTTCTTCTCTATAAAGGGATTCAT
>VDFB02134196.1:0-25838 GCA_007258455.2 Sequoia sempervirens | reverse complement strand
CTAAACTTCAAACCTCTAGGGTGTTAATATTTTTGGTTATATAATCAATGTGGATATGGTTAATATGGATAGTTTGATGGGTTTAGTTGATCAAGCTAAGGGTGTCATGGATTGATAGAAAGAGTAGGGGAAGGTGGTAAATACTTTGACCTTGGCTTAGCTATCCATGGGATCTAATCACCTTTTGTAATCCCAACTTGCTTATTTAGAGTGTCTATCAACAATAAAGGGAGGGACCAAGGTGGAGGTAAAGACCAATACTTGCAATATAATGTCTTGTTCAACCCTAACCATGATACCACAAGATGTTCTTAAGGAAGTTGCAAGGGTTTTGCATAGACATGTGGGCTTGTATAAATGGATGTGTGTGTACTTATTTTTTATGTTTTCTTTGTTATTTTTAAAATTTTAATTTAATTTCATATATTTTTAATTTTGATTTTCTATAATAAATAATCTAAATATAAACAATGATTTAATTAATAAAAATAATATGAAATACATCTATTTTTTATTTTTAAAAATAAATGTTAAAAATATACACTAAGTTGTAGGAAATATGAAAATATGCCTAAACATATTTTTATATTTTTTAATAAAATATTTAAAATAAGCATAACTAATAAAAATATATCTAATAATAACATATGGTTAAAAAAAAAAAAAATCCTTTTGAATGAGGGAAATTATTTTGAAAGTTCCTTCGTAGACATGAATACATAATAAATAACCAAATATTTCCTTTCAAGTTTTAGGAAATACAAATAAAAATAAAAAGTCTTATAGTTCATTAAAAGATTTTCCAAAAAAATCACAGAGATAAATAGTCTATTCAAATACAATAATCTAAACTAGTTAGACAAAGACATTGAAAAATTCACATTTGAAGATAAGTGTTGCATATATAGAGCAAGCTAGATGTTGGTCCAAAATATCAAATCTTCTTCATTCCTTCATATTGGCATTTAGTCATGGTATGCTTGCAAGACAAGACAAAAGGGTGAACTTGAATGCTAGGACAAAAAAATGTGATTGATTTTATTTGATTGTGGTTGTAGGAAAAAATTTGGTAGAGTTTAGACTACTATTTATAAATTCTTGTATATTTTCGGAAAACCTTCTTCTTTTAACTTTTCTTTGAGAAAAATCGGCCAAATAAGACAACACAAGAATTAAATATATATTGAATGAAACTAAGAGAAATATACAAGAAAAAACTCATTATTTAAGAATTTATGTGTTTAATTGAACATAATAAAATCATCACTTTTTCTAAGTAATAAAGGCAAAGTCACAATGATAAATTCACAATTGTTGCTTAAGAGAAGAGATGAATTCTCAAGGCAACAAAAATACAAGTTTTGAGGAAAACATTGAAAGACAAATGAGAAACACTACAAACATCTAGAGGGGCCTAAAGATTTGATAAGTAGCATTTTGGCCTTGGAGACATTAATTGATTGCCACATATTTTGTTTTAATATGACATGTTAACTTTTGAAGATTGTGTAATCCTTGATCTTATCATATTGATTCATATGTTTTTAGGTGTTTACAATAACAATCTATACCATCATTCCAAAGACAACACTAACACATCGATCACCTCCTTCGATGAATCACACATATTAATATCAACCTCTCCAATTATCCTTATTGAATATCTTTTCAATCATACAACTGTGGCCTCCTCCTAAATATAATAAAAGTTTTCAAATATTGAGACTTACAATGTCACATATTCAACTTGATGAATACAATTTCATTATTATATTGCTGTTTTAAACTACAGTTTCTAATTGTATTCAGCATTATTTCAATAAAAATAAATTTAAAAAATTCATTATTATTCAGAGTCAATTAGCAAACCTTACATATAATGGCCAGGATCTAAACATTCCCTCTTATAAATTTCATTGCTTTTGCTACTTATATTTGCTGGTGTAATCATAGTAGCACCCCTCTCTCCACTTTATCCTGTCGTTCTAGAACTCCTAATGCAAATGATTATCCTATCTTTACTTTTGATCGCACTCATCAATGCTTTCCTGATATCGAAGTTATGTTCTTTCTGAGACAAGGACTTTTTTTTAAGCGCGACATTCAGTTGACTGCTTACCGTACGTCAACACGAAATGATGGGTGATGGTGACATCTATTGGTGGAAGGCGTTACGGGGCCTAATACTGTGTACACACTCAACCTTGGAGTAATTAATTCAAAAGCTTTCCTTGTATACTTAAAAGTTTTTAAAACATGTTCCTTTTCTCCTTCCGTGAGGAGTACTTTCTTTATATATTCACAAGTTACAGTTGATGTCTTAACAAACATGTCAGATACTTCGTAGTGCCTTTCAGTTTGGAACACCCACTGGGTGGTTAACAATTCTCTTATACGCAAAGAAAAACATGTTAGCAGCTTTGAAACATCAGTGTTAGCCAACAATGTTACGCCAATTTCACTTTTGGTGAGTACCGTCAAGAACATGAAATGGAATGATTAATTTTAATCTTTTGCAGGCTAAAGATAGTTTATAGGATCCTAAAGATAGATTATAGGATGGGGTCTTTGGTTATCTTAAAAAAAAACCTCTAATCTAGAAATAAACATGCACATAACCAAAGATAATCTCAGATTCTCCATTACCCAGCCTCAAAAGCTCTGTTCAATACCCCACAAAAATTCACTTCTAGGGTTCTCACTGTAACAACATGTTAATGGAGCCCATCATTGTGAACTCCCTCAATAAATTATCCTTACTTTCAAGATATTACCTCTTAAACTAATATATAAAGGTTGAGTATTAGACACCTAAGCCAGCGGTGATTCCCTCTTTTTTATCTCTAGTTCCACTATTTCTTCTTTAAGCTATATATATCACCCCCGCTGCTACTTTCTATTTTGTGGGTCTGTTCCATTGAATATACGTTTACCAGTCAGGTTGCAGAACCACTCGTTGTTTCCATTTAATTGCAGGTCTTTTACGGCTTGCATGATTTGCATGCGATTTTTTACTAATCTGACCGTTGCAGAAGTATGAGACCTACCCATTAGCAGAAGTTCACATCTGTAAGACCTCCGAGGGATTTGAATTAGGGCTCTGTTTGGGAAGAATATAAAACAGGGGATTTCAACTCTGCAAAAATGTGTTGTGGCACTCTCTGCAAGGTGTGTTCCTGCCTTGTCTTTCTTGTGGTTCTGATCGGGCTGCTCTTTGGCTTTGGCGTTTTCAAGAAAGCATTTCATCATGCAGAGCACTGTCTGCAAGACTGCAGCGGCAAATATGAGGCAGCCCTTGCCCCCACTGGTAGACCATTCCTTGTTTATGGGACTCCCATGCCTCTCTGATTCAATTTCATTTATTATGTCTTCGCTCAAAATTGGAAAAATAAAGAAGAAGACAATTTGTGAATATATCTAAATAAGGCTAAGAAGAATGCAGGCTCAGGAGCCGCGCTTCAATGGGGGTTTCTAATTAGTTTTCCCAACATGTAAGGGAGACATCTTCATGGGGTCTGATTTCTTTTGTATTCCGCAATATATGTAATATTTGGTATTACTGCATTTTATTCAGTTAGTTTAGGGCATCTGTAACTGCAGATCTACCATGGTCGGGTTTTATGGAACCATTCATTTTATCATGCTGATTTAGGTTTAGATTTCATAGCTTGCTTTTGTAGCACGCTGTTAACCATTTGTGTTGTATAATGACAATTTGTTCTCTAAACTTTCTGTAAATTTGATTAAACCCCATTTGGTCTGTATTGTGACAATGAGCACTTGGCCTTTTAGTAAATTTCATTAGCACTGATGTGTTCATGGCAAAATGGAAATGGTTTATTCTCTTACATCTGCAAGGTTCAGTTAAAAGCAAGGGCCCAGCTGAAACATCTTGGTAGTAATACTGTTGATAAATTTGGAACCGGAGTTAATGTGTCTATATCGGGATCTGGGGGCCTTATTCATCTTATTTGGGTTTGTAGGCCTTGTTCATCTTCTTGACATTGTCATTGTACTTAAAAAAAAAATAGTAGACATGTTTCGCTTTTTCCCTTCTGGAATCTGGTTATATGTAAAATGGACAAAATTCATTAAAAATTTAAATCTAGTTTCTTGAATGGAAACTTATTATTTGAGATCACAGTTTTTTACTCTGTTGAAGTTTGCAATTTGCAAGGGGGCGATTCTTTAGTTTATATAAATGAAAAACACCCGTTTCCATCTCAACCTCTAAAGTTTTCCTTTGTCAATTTACTGCATGTAATCCCATACATTGCAGCATGTCCTCTGTAAATGCAGACCCAAAACTTGCTTCCTGTCTTCCTCTACAATCAGGTGTGACTGGGTGTGAAATTCTATGACGAAGCCCATATGTATGTGAATTATGAAGAGTCTAGAGATTCTTACTGATGAGGGCATATGGGTATTAAGTACCTGACCAGCGAATGACATGGTAAAATGAAGTACTCAATAGACTGAGACTGCCCAATACCATAGAAAGCTTCTACTCACCGGTATAACTCCAAGCTCTCAATTTAGATATACAGTCCAGAATTTACATTAAATTAGCTCAATTGTCATGATGGAAAGCATGTTTGAACACTGAAATCAGGGCATCAATCGAAGTAGCTGCCCATACATAGCATAGCATAAGAAATTTCAGCCCATATGGCTCTCCACCAGGTAAAGCTCCCATCCTTTTAGACCTTATGTAGATTAAAATAGCTGCCAATCTGTTGTACTAGGAATTTTGATTTTAAGCACCACAGTTCCAAGTTTTTTGTATGAACATCTACGGTGGACTTCTTCTACATATAAAGCATGATTGCAAATCCTTAAAAAGCTATTGCAAAAGTTTCCACTAAGTATGAGAATTGAAATCAGTATTCAAATTATGTTAACCATGAACAACCCAACGTTGGCCGGGTAGTTATTATGAAAATAAGGTTGTTTGCTATCCAATCACATATGTAACAAACAACCATTCCAAAATAAAGTTGGTAATATTACAATATATGTAAAATAATATTAGTTAATTTATAAATATAATGGAAAGCCGATCTAAGTTCATATCTACAGTGAATTTGAAGATAATTATTGTACAAATTAATGAGATAATGATTGAGAGTATTAAAACTCAATTTCTATAAAAAATTATATTATTAATCATTTTTAAAAAGTTGTAATGATTTAATATGAATCTTATTTAAATTTATTTTTGTATCATTCCTAATTGTAAATAAAGACATTATTAAAAAAAAATACTTACATAAATATTATTCAATAAATCATAAATACACAAAAATATAAATTTTTATAAATATTATATGAGAATATCATAAACTGTTTTTCTTACAGAACACCATTATTATAATAAAAAAATAAATCAATAATATATTTAAATAATACTTATATACACAACTACTGAAACAACCTATTATTTTTATCTCTATCCATGTGCCTTTCTGCTTTAGTCTGTCTTCAACTCTTTTCTGTCTTGTCTGTTTTCAACTAATGGGATTCTTCATCCGATTTAAGAGCAAGTGGACCTTTTGCCTAGTATTCATTACTTTGCAGGCATGCAAAATTGAGCTTTATGCATACCCATTAACAACCTTCAGATGAGCAACTCTCAACATACAAGCTAAGTGGTCCTTCAGATACATTTCAGAGCTCTGCAATCAAATCATTGTTTGAGAAACATAAAAAGTTAATATTCAGGTATTCGGATGTTGTTTATCTGCTGTTTGAAAACGAATATCCTAGATTATCTTATAAACTTGCATTGAATACCTAGATTGTGCTCCACTTTCTAAGAAGAAAATGCTTACAAGTCTGAGCTTTTTAACAATGAACTGTAAAACCATGGCCATTAATTGTCAATAAGTGGCACCAGAACTTTCTAAGAAGAAAATGCTTCCAAGTCTGAGCTTTTTAACAATGAACTGTAAAACCATGGCCATTAATTGTCATAAGTGGCACCAGAACTTTCTAAGAAGAAAATGCTTCCAAGTCTGAGCTTTTTAACAATGAACTGTAAAACCATGGCCATTAATTGTCATAAGTGGCACCAGAACTTTCTAAGAAGAAAATGCTTCCAAGTCTGAGCTTTTTAACAATGAACTGTAAAACCATGGCCATTAATTGTCATAAGTGGCACCAGAACTTTCTAAGAAGAAAATGCTTCCAAGTCTGAGCTTTTTAACAATGAACTGTAAAACCATGGCCATTAATTGTCATAAGTGGCACCAGAACTTTCTAAGAAGAAAATGCTTCCAAGTCTGAGCTTTTTAACAATGAACTGTAAAACCATGGCCATTCATTGTCATAAGTGGCACCAGAAAGTATTATAGCAATGATTTTTTTCAAGAATTTTGCAATCCTCTCAGCAGTGTCAAGTGCCAAAGCTCAGTTCATCTGTCTTTATGAAAGTAGAAGAATTTATAATTTCCTCCTCCATTATAGACTTTTGTAATAATTAAGTACACAGTTTAATGAAAATAGCTGCCAGTTGAAATTTTTAACATCATTTGCAGCCATTGTTTCTTCTAAAATGGCTTGAGTACTGTTTTCCTGTAGTCATTCTGTGCTAGCACAATTATGGCTCTAATTTTATGGAGCATCCTTGGTTGATTGGAAGTCTTACATAAAAAGAAAATTGAATAAATAAATGCTAATAAGTTCTTGAATTTATCTTTAGAATTTTCTATCTTTTCTTCCATGATTCTAGGAGGCACCCAGTTTTTTTTGTTTTTCTAATCCAAAGACACCACCAACATTATGGATAAAACCAACGTCCATTAAAGCAGAGAAAGAGCGCCGAAAAAAATGGAATCTTGGAAGTAATCGTATCTTTTCTTTTTGGGAGAGATTTTCAATTTTGGAGAAAAGATAAAAAGGGCAGGAACAGAAGGGATGGATGCTGCATAGGAAAATAAAGAAAGAAAAAAATAGGGGAGCTGAGAACACTCTTATTTTCTGATTGATTAGATTAGTATTTTAGGGAAAAAATATGTTAGTTATTTTTTGGAAAGGGGGATTTATGGATCTGCAGAGTAGATATTGAAGATAATTCAAAACTGTAAAATTGGATTGTTTTATGTGCAGTATACATAAACAATCTACTCTTACTAAAAGGGTCTAATCGTAGTGCTTGTGAAGGTTGATGATGTTTAAAATACTTTATGTTATTCTAATTTTCAGAAATTAGATTAATCTATTGTTATTTTGTGGATAGTATTGTTATAGCTGGGTTTTCTTTGTTTTTATTGATTATTTTAAGTTGTAGGATTGCATATTAGTACAATGCTACTTGGGTTAGTTATGGTTAACTTTTCAGCTAGGCCACCCCCCAAGGTCTGTATTAGATGATATCAGAACCAAGTTTTCAGCTCTAAGAAGTTGAAGAGAGAAGAAAGAGGAGTTTGCTCTCCATTTTGGCGTAGGTGTGTAGAGAACAAGCGGTGAAAGAAAAAAGGCTACCAAGGGGTTTACTTTTTTTTTTTGGGACTAGGAGACATAGAAGAGGGCCAAGGAGAGACCCAAATGAAGAATTGTTGAGGAGATTAGAGGCTTTGGAGGCTAGACTCCCATATGACGAATTTGAAAATAAATTAGAGACACAAGGAGCTCCAATTAGGGTTCAAGACCCCATTGAGAGATTAATTCAAACTATAACCAATCAAGGAACAAAGGTCAAACCCAATGTATCAAATTTTGTAAGGGATTTAAACTTGGATCTCTTTGTGGATTGGGTGAAGGAGTTGGAGACATATGTTGACATGAAAACTTGAAAGGATATGATCCTAAGAGAGTCTTGAATTTGTTGTAACTAAATTGAAGTCACAGGCTACCCTATGGTGGGATATTATTCAAGAATCATGAAGAAGACGAGGTGAGGAGAAGATAAGGTTATGGCCAAGATGCTAAAATATCTTAAGGCAAATTTATTACCCTTAGACCACCAACATAAGTTGTTTAAACAAATTCAAAATCTAAAGCAAAAAGGTTTGTGCTTACAGATCATAATAGATATAAAAGGAGAGGAGAACACAATTGTTGGATATCTTAATGGGCTAAGATTTGAGCTCCATGATGAATTAACTTTCATCTAAGTGAATACCATGAATGAGGCATACCAATATGCCTTAAAGGCTAAGGAGAAGTTGTCTAGAAAACAACAAATTACAACAAGAGGTAGAGGGAGATTTAATAGAGGTAGAAATACATAAGGCATTAGAAGGAATCAAGATTGGCATTATAAATCCATAGGCATACCAATCCATAACCAACACACACACTCTTGAGAAGAATGGAAGGAAGTCCATGTTGGGCCCTTTGAAGGAACTTGAAAAAAAAGTGGACAACAAGACTTTTGCATAGCTTAATGAAAGGAATTATTGGCCCAAAATAATAGTAGATGTAAAAACTATATAGATTGTTGTAAAATATGCTAGCTTGTAAAAGGGAATAGCCAAAATAGTGGTTTGTATATGCCATTATCTATTCCAAAGAGACCATGGGAGCATATAAGTATAGATTTTGTCTTAGCCCTTTTGAGGACTTAAAAGGGGAATGACTCAATTTTTGTAATTGTTGATAGATTCTTGAAAATGGATAATTAAATTCATGAAAGAGAACTAATGATGCTACAAATATATAAAATTTGATTTGTAGGAAAGTAGTTTGATCGCATGGGTTGCCAAGGAGCATAGTATTAGATAGAGAAACTAAATTTGGTTGTTTTTAGAGGACCCTGGGGAAGAAATTGAACACATAGATGTAATTTAGTTTAGCCTATCATTCATAGTACAATGACCAAATGGAAGTGCTAAATAGAAGCCTAAAAAAATTATTGAGATTTCTTGTAGGAGACAAGCTAGGGAGTTAAGATTTAGTCGTAGCACAAGTTGAATTTGCCTATAACAAGTTAGTTAATTGGAGCACTAGAAAGACACCCTTTAAAATTGTCTATGGGCACACTCCAAGAGGTGTAACCAAGTTGTGGGACATAGAAAATGTGAAAAAACTTAGTGTTGAAGGAGAAGATTTTTCCAAATACATAATAGAATTATATGACCAAGTCTCGAGCAAAGCACTACCAAATATAAGCAACATGTATATTTGAAGTGGGGGATAGTAAATTTTTAATTTGGTGACTTGGCCCTTGCTCATTTAAGCAAAGCGAGGCTTCCAAAAGGGACCTATAATATACTTAAGTGCAAAAATATTGGGCCATGTAAGGTGCTAAAGTGATTGTCCATTAATTATACATGAAATAGAATTGTTAGATGGAGTGGACATTTCACCTATCTTCAATATGGTAGACCTCTATCTTTATCATGAGAGCCAAAAAAGGGAAGGACAATAATGGCACATATATGCAACTTCTTGATTGGAGGTAACAACTGCTTGAAAAGGAAAGAATTTTTTTTGAATCAATTATCACCTCTTGTCAAACAAACATGAGGTAAATAGTACTGGGAGTATCTAGTGAAGTGGAAGGCTAAACCTCCCAAGGAGGTTACTTGGATGAGTCCCTATGAAATTATTCATCATGGTTGGTCCTTAGAGGAACAACTCACTTGAGTTTCATAAGTTAGAGATCATGCTTTCTCCTACTTAGGGTGTTTGATGTAGGAGCATCCTTGATTGATTGAAATCTTCATAAACAATGAATAAATAAATGCTAATAAGTTTATGAATTTGTCTTCAAAAATTTATCTTGACTTTCCCAATTTTAAAAGGCACTCACAATTTTTTTTGAATCCAAAGACAATACCAACAATTATGGATAAGAGCACCTTCCATAAAAAGAGAGAAAGAGCACAAAAAAAGAGAATGTTGGAGGTAATTGTATCTTTTCTTTTTGGGAGAGATTTTCAAATTTGAAAAAAAGAAGAAGGCAAAAGGTCAAGATTGGAAGAGATGGAGGTCGCATTGGAAAATAACAAAAGAAAAAAATGGGCTTTGAGAACGCTCTCATTTAAACAAATTGATTAGATTAGCACTTCATAGAATTAAAAAAGTATGTAAGTTCTTTTGAAAGGGAGAATTTATAGATCTATAGTGTAGATACTAAAGATAATTCATTGTTACTCCAATGAATGGTTTTATGTAAAGTATATATAAACGGTCTACCCTTAAGTATACATGAACAGTCTACCCTTATTAAAAGGGTGTAGTCATAATATTTGTCAAGTTTGATGATGTTTAAATTTGCAACTCTAATTTTCAGAAATTAGATTAATCTATTAATCTATTATTCTTGTTAAATAAGAATATTATGATTAGATTTTCGTTGTATTTGTTGATTATTTTATATTTTAGAATTATATAAGACTACCTGAATTGGTTGCCTTTATAATTAAAGACCACCCCTTGAAGATCTGCATCACAAAACCATCCCAAACAAAAATCTCCTCACTCAGCTAGCAAAAATTCTCTTTGCAGCTACATATGATTTTTGCCTAGTATCCTCCTAACCCTTTTGGCCAGGTCATTTTGATCTTCGGCTTTACATGTTCAAGGTCTTCAGTAATAAAATGTTTTCTAGGTCTTTTACCACTGCCCGTCCAACAAGGAAGACACCCAAAATAATCTTCTACTGAAATGCATTGAAATTAAAAGGATGCATAGAATGGTGTACTTTTCATTGACTGGATAGTTCTAGAATAAAAACAATGATGAACCCTCATCCAGACTATGATAAACTTCTTCCTCATTGTCTGATGTTTTTGTACCCACCCCAAATTTTAAGCATATACAATAGTGTAGTACATAAAGTTGAAAGAGGTGAAATTGATCACTGTTGTTTTTGGATCGAACTGTATGAGATTTTTCATCAATATTTTCAATCACATTTTGCCGTGCATCATCAGAATGATAGAGAATGATAGAGAATTACAGAAATATCTGATATTGTTAAGATGAGAAAATTGAAATTTTAAAGATTTTACACAAGAATAAACTTTAAACATGGCATCGGTGCTAAATAAATATCAGGAGGAGGTGTTTTGAAATATGTAGAGTAAGTACTGCTTAGACGATGACGGTGAAGATGATGACGCAGATGGTTTTGGTAGCGAGGGAGATAGAAGACAAAATAGAGCGGCTCATAGGACAAAGATAAGGAAAGGAGGCTTGTGGATATGCAGCTTGAGGCCTGCCACTAGGCCTCAGCTGTGCTCTTTGTGGGACCAAAACATTCTTTGGTGGGGTGGTTTGTTGTTTCTTCTGCATCCAAAGTTCCTTCCGTGGCAGATTCTGTTGTGGGTGTTATCATTCCAAAGGGTGGCATTTCCACACAGGGGCTTATCCGTGGGTTCCTTTTGGCTGTGACTGAGGTTCTAGACTCTCCTAAGGGGCCCAAGCTTACTGCAGAGCACTGGTCTCTCACAAGCTGTTGTTTCGTGTGACTTGTTTATCCCTTTTTTCCTGATTCCCTGCTCTCACTTGAATAGTGTGGGTGGTGTCCCTGCTCTGTGTGCTCAGGGGTTTTAAAAATTCCATGCCCTGTCATGGCTCCTTTGTTGTCTGTTGCCAGTTCTACCGCTCAGGGCTTGGCCGTTATCGGCGATGGTCTGGTTCCTAAGGCTACTGCTCTTGGGGATGAAGGGCGGTGAAATCTTAGGTGAATGCAGTCAAGGGTTCTGTGGCCTCCTTTTGCTTCATTGGCCGTTTGTCATAATTGCCATAAGCATCAAATACAAATAAGGGTTTTGTATTGTCTTCAAGGATTCATTGGTGGTTTGTCATAATTGCCTACAAATTGGTTATGCAACAATGGGGTGCTCAAGCAGTAGAAGCTTGCATTCAGTTTGGAGGGAAAAAAAGCCCATGAATCCCCACAACCCCTAGTTATAAAGGAAAGTAGGACCCCATCAAGAGAGTTACCAAAGGAGATTTGCAAGGAAAGAAGGGGTTTCGAGGAGATCTAAGTTGCTTTCAATTCTCTAAATTTTATACGAAGTTCAACTAAAAAACGGTTGAGGGCTTTGGATGAGAAGCCTTGTCCTTTGCTCCTCTTTGATTCAAGTGAGGATTTTAAAACTGGAAATCCAACTATGAAGAAAATTAACTTTGAAGCTCAATCAAAAGGGGTTGTTTAGCATTCCTTAGAATGTTATAATCCTTTGGTTGTTGTGTTATATCTATTGTTTTGGCTCCTTGGGTTGTGATGCTAATTGTCTACTGATGTTTTAGTCTTTTTGTTGTTTCGTCCTTTTCATTTCTTGATGTGGTTTGGGCTTCATTAATCTATTTCTCTTACTTTGTAAAAAAGGTTAAGGCTCTTTCAAGAACCCTACCTTTACTCTTGTAAAAATTAAAAATATATGTTTGTTGTAGAACAAAAAATTAGATTTTGCAATGACCCAAAGAGTGGTGCAACAAAGTAAGGAGGTCTAATAAAAGACTATTTAACCACAAAATCAATGTCAAAAAACAATACTTTCACATCATAGATAACTAAAATATCTCTCTTTCAACTGATGTTCTATATAATTCTTCAAGTCCAGTCAATAATTGATTTTACCACCTTTTACAAAGAAGATAAAGATGTTATAAGATGGTGTCAAGAAAATATGTAGTACATCACCATAGGCACTTGTGATATGGATCAATGGCCTCTTCTTAAATGATTTCAACATAGAATTTACCTTGGAATTAAGTGCACCTCCTTGAAATTCATAGAATAACCATATTTGGATGTACATTGAGATACTGATCTCAAAAATTGATGTCTCCTCACATGAACTTCATTTTGACCAAGAATTACATAGGTAATCTTGTTTAACAAAAGAGTTAAATATTTTGGTGCACAATCTATTAAAGTACCTTTATTTAGTATAAGCATTAAATACAAATATAGACACATGTACATGTTCATGCTACTCATAAAATGTAAGGTTTAAACTATTATAGTAATTGGATAGATAATTAGTACCACGCAACTCCATTTCTATTGATTTGCACGAATTTATTAAATTGAATTTGGGTGTAGGAAAATGTAACTACAACCATTTTAAATGATAGAAACACATGTAAAACATCTTCAAAAGAATCTAACATAAAAACACATATTTGTGGTTAATACAAGATTTTCCTTTGAGTTAGGATGTTTGTGCATTATACACTCCAAGAAAATGATTCATGTGCTTAATGTTTATAGATAAGGGATAAATGAATAAACCATTATGTAGGCTAGTGACCCAACCATGTAACATACCCTTAACATGTGAATAGTCCCCTTGAAATACATCACAAATCTCCTTTTCACCTTTGTCACTTCTAAAACTAAAAATTTGAAACAAAAATCATCCACCAATTACCCTCTCTCCTATACTCTTTTTTACTTCCAAAATAATTATTTCATCGACACCTTCAACCATATCTACATTTACATTCACGTTATTCGTTTCTTCCAAATATCAAGTTCCTTATTAGTTTGCATATGACATATTCTTTTCAATCAATATGTACACAAATTTTTATAATTGACAACTATTCTAAATTCATCAGAAAATGTTGTATACAAAGCCTAAATTATCAATAGATTTTATTTACCTTCCACTAATTCCTCTAACCAAATCTCTTCAAACAATATCTTTACTTTGCGTTGTTCTTCCTTACCTTCAAATTGTATTGTGCCATTTAAAACAATTTCAACTCACCATGCTTATCTTCTTTCAATTTTTAATTAAATATCAACTCCTAATCTGCAACATTGTCAAGTTTTACTTAAATTCAATCCATTCCACATGCATTCATATTTATTTGCTTAACCATCTATTTTTTATCTAACATTTTTAACTTCCATATTTCCTTAATATTTTTCTTCCTCTACAATCAACATCTCTCTATTTTTATCTCTATATCTTTTGTGGTAGCACTACATTCCCATTCTCTTTAGAATATAACTTTTACTACTTCTCTAGGCATTTTATGTTACAACTCCTACTTTTCAATCCTACTATTACACTGCAGATTTTCATAACATAATTTCAGTATAAATCCATTGGACATTTTTCCTTCTCTTGTGGCTTCTCCATTTCCTTCCATCCTTTAGATATTATCCTTATTATAATTTATAATTATTTTACCTCTTCTCAATTCATCCTCATTATAAGTGTTCCAATATTTTATATCCTTTCTATCCTTACATATTTTATGCTAACTTCTCAACTATTACTTACCTTCACTTGTTTATTCACTTGACTTTGTTTTCTATCATAACTTTCTTGTATTATTTTATTACTTGAAATTTATCACTTCTTCCTCTTCATTCATTTTGCTTACCTTGTGGTATATGTTCAACTTTTCTTTTTTCTTTAGGAAAATCTAATATATTCGCCCCAAGCTATCTAAACATCCATTACACTCAACTCTCCTTAAATACCACTAGACCATCCATTATATAATGTGCTTATTTGTTTTATTCACAATAACTAACTATAATAACCAACTAATTAAATTATTTCACATACGAATTAACAAATAAGTCTTCTTGCTTCACACTATACAATTCTCTTACCAATCCAATTGATAATCTACAACCATGAATTCATTCTTCAATTCACTTACCATCATATCCCACTTAATAATATTTTCTTCCACTTTTCCATTACTCTTCTAAAATTTGTTATCTATACTCACCTACTTGCCCAAGCTCTACTAAAATCTATTATTCAAATTTCTTTCACTTCCCTTTCCAAAACAATTGATTTATTTATTTTACTACTTGTAATATTATCATACTTAAGTATGTTGAAATTTTCATTTGACTATCCCTCACATAATAATCTTCTATTACCACTCTATGCTCACACCTATCCTTTACCATGTCACCATTCCATCTTTCAATATTACTAAGTTCATCTCACACTAATTTTGACTCCAATTTTCTTTTCATTTTTACAATCATCATACATACAAATTCACAATTCTTCCAAATCACAATGCAATTTGTATTCATTCAGTTTCCTTACTCCAAACTTACCTTTAACTGTCTGCCTAGATCTCCTAACTCAAAATTATTTTTTTCAACTTTAAAATGTGTTTTATCTATCTACCTAGTTCTTCAAATTCATTATCATCTTTTATATCATTTACATTCACCTACCATTCAATTTATTTACATCCAACAAGTATGTTTTTCCTCCTACATAACAACCTTGTAAAAATACATCTACTACACCCCTTTCACTTGTAAATTTTATATTTTTCTCTTTCTTGTCATATTATCCTTATACATTGGTTCTTTCCTAATAATTCACTCTAATATGGATTGTCTCGTCACTACCTTTCCATCTTCAACAATTTTTTTCAAAATTTCATGACTTTGTCCAATACTTGATCTAATATTTGTCAACATATTAAGAATTTTATCTCCACACTTAATATTCTCGATACCCTTACAATTATTCATCTTCATGACCTTCTCTACACAATTATTCTATATCTGTTAGATCTAAAATTTTCACTTCCACATCTTGGGAATTCACACAAATCTAAAATCCCTTGTAATTTCCATAGTCCATTTCTCCACATTTCATCTCTTGAAATGTATTCCTCTTCAAATATCTCCAATCAATACCTTTGCTGTAAGTTCAAATATCTCCAATACAACACATTTTTTTATAAAGACAACTATCTATAATTCAACATCTTTGTTGTAAATGTAACTATCTCCAATTCAACATTGTTGTTGTCACCATCTATGGTATTGCTATTATTGCCAATATTCATAGCCATGACTTGTATGTCTTCTATAATCTTCCACTCTCACAATCTTCTTGATTCTTGACTTTATTAACTTTATTCTATAATCTTCCACTCTTACAATCTTCTTGATTCTTGACTTTATTAACTTTATCCTTTTATATGTGCTATCTTTCATCCCTTTCAAAATTTGCTAATCTAGCTTGAACCTTCTTTATCAAATCAAGCATTTCATCTACTTTATTTGCAATATCAATATTCTTAACATTACCTTAAATTATTTTGTTCTTTGCATCTTAAATAACAATTTTCTTGCAAATTTTTTTTTCTAATCTTCCATATGTGGGTTCTCTTAAATTATATGCATTATCTCTCTGGGGGCTACTATGCATTACAAATCCTTAATATTAGATCCATTTACTCTAAAGTTTCTCCTTTCTTTATTTTTTTTCTGCTAATCTACATCTAATATTCGTTCTCCACTCCTTGCATGTATCTGTTATTTTTTTTTTAATTCATACACTATATTCTTCACATCAATTCTATCTTTTATTATTTCATAGTAATCACTTTTTATTTTATCATACCATTCAAGTCTTCTTTTGACATTATCATTCTATTTTTGAAAATATCTTGAAAATTATCATCTAAATTCTCCTCCTTGATCATGCAAATTTATACTTGCCCTCATTTATTTATTTCCTTTACTTTTATCAAAATTAAATGTAGAACTTCTTCTTTCGCCGCTTTCAACATTTTCTAATATAGCTTGAACTTTCTTTAACATATATCAAAAATTTCATCTACTTTAATTGCATTATTAATATTCTTGACTTAATTTTTTCTTTGCATTTTCTTAAATAATCATTTATTGTTAAGCCTGCACGGGTAACTGAGTTGGCTTGAGTCTTGGGTTTGCTCCCCAAGGTCTTGGGTTCAACTTGGAGGCCTGGGCTCACCCAATGTTGTGGCTTGCGAGCGGTTGTGCGCATCCCCAGGGACTAGTCTCACCCCAACTCACCCACCAGTCCATCGACAGGGACGTGGGGCTAGGTCGTGGAGACACCCTGGGTTATCAAAAATTAAAATTAAAAATAAAAAAATCATTTATGTTTATAGGGAAACTTGCCTTTTACTCTTCTAGATGTTGGTTCTCTTCCTACACATTTTCCAACTCTCTTTGCACAACCATACAATGTCGATCCTTGATTTGCAACATCAGCTCCATTCAATCTAAGATTTCTCCTTCTTTCTTTATTATTTTCTTATATCTATATCTACTATTCCTTCTTTACTCCTTTTTGATATATGTTTTCTATACACTATATTATTCACTATCAATAATATATTTTCCCATTTCCTTTATAGGGCTCTTTCTAAACTTCTATCCCTAGATTTAGGTCTTATATTCATTTTCCTTGTCTTTAGAACAACAATAATCATAAATACTTACTTACATATTGCCTCAAGATTTCATGAGCTCAATCCACTCACATTTGACACAAATTACTCTTCAAAGATTTTTTTAGTTCAATGTCGCTTTCCTTATATTTATCTTCTAACTTCTAACTTATTTCCTCACAAAAAATCAACCTATCCACCCATTTCTCATACAAAGTATGTTTCAATCAAACTTATAATTCCATTCATACACCACTAAAAAAATTCCTCACTAACAACATGCTTCTATCTATATATGGTCAATTTCTTGATTTTGTTAGAAATCTGAAATAGATTGAATAACCCAAGAAACTTTTTAAGAGAAAACCAAAGTTACATAAATTGGAAAAACATAAGAATGGAAACTAGGACTTCGAGAGATTATGCAATGTCAATGTGACAAAATTGCATTAAGAGCTTCCAAGCTAAAAAGATACACCGCAAAGATGCATGCCAAAAGATGCAAGAGTATGCAAATACAAGCTAGGTAGTGGGTTTATATAGAACTTAGGAGAGGATGTAGGTATCAAATCCAACCAATAGGAATCAACCACAAAAAATGGAGATATACCACCAAAAGTGGAGGATGCCACCAAAAGTGGAAATTGGTCCCACCCTTTAAGGAAGGGGACACCACACACTTATCTCCTAGTAATAAACTCACTTTATTATCCTAAGAAAGCTTTATGAAGTGTAGGAAAATCCTAGGACTAAGGGAAAATAAATTAACCCACCAGGAAATAATAACCTACACCAAGACCCCCCCTTAAGCACAAATTAGGAGGATGGAAAAGATGATGGGTCTCGAAAAATGAGACCATGTTAGGTACTCATGTACATATCTAATTCCCCCCAAGGAAGAAGAAGCCCTCCCCCACAAATAGAGAGAGAACACCCCCTAGAATAGAGAGAAGAAAAGAAGGACTAAGTAGCCTCCAAAGAGATCTAATGGTGGATGATCAAAACTAGATGAAGAAGATGGTCCACAATCATTGAACAACATTCCTCCCCTTAGGAAGAAACACAACCAAAGGTGTATGCAATCTATCTCCCAAGTCCTAAAAGGAATATATAGGAAGAAAGTGCAAGATGTACAAAGTCTCTGAAGTTGGCTCAAGTATCTCCATGTCGATGCTGAAAGAGACCACAATCAAGTTAGGTGTTATAGGCCACACTATTGAAGATGACAAATTAGAATCTCCTAGAGACTGATGTAGAGCATAAGTCAAAGACTCAAGTATCTCCTCTGAAAATGTCTTCTCCAAATGTCGATCCAAAGTATCCACACTCATATCAAATTGTAAGAAATAATCATGTAGAGAATGAACAAGAGGGTCAAAGTGTTCCCTCATAATAACTGAAGAAGAATCATCTTCATCAAAGAGAGCATGAATACACTCAATAGTGTCTCCCAAATCTACAATATGTGTCTCCATAAACAAGTCTGAAATATCTCTCAAGAGATCATCCCAAGATGAATCAGGGAGACTATATATATCCTACTGCAATAAGTCATTGAAAGCTTTCAAAGAAGCAACTTTGGACTCTGAATTAGCAATAGATGGAAGGACAAAAGAGTGTTCCTCAAAGAGAAGACAAATGTCCTCAATATTGTCATCTAGATCTAAAATGAGAAACTCTACAAACAAACATGATATATTTGGCAAAAATTGGTCCCAATGGATTGACTATAGAAGACATAACTGATCTTGCTACAATGTATCACTGGAGGCTCTCAAAGAAGCATCTCTGGAATCTAAATATGCAATAGGTGATGTTGATGTAATATCAACATGAGGATGATAAGAAAGAGAATTATTGGTGTCATTTGAATGTTCAATACGTGCATAATACTTAAGCTCCTCTAAAGTAGCAACATCAAAGGGTATATTATTTGCATCATCATGTGGAATGAGGAAATTTGTAGTGGGATCATCTAGGAATGGAGAAACATGAGGGTCTCCAAACATCTCCCAGATCTTGGTCCAAAGTGTGTGGGGACATTCAATGTCTACTATAGCCAACAGAGTGTCATAATCAACATAACAACCAATGATTCCTAATACATGATCAACTCTATTACCCAATATTGATTTCCTTCCAAGTGTGTCTGGTTCAAGCATGAGCACATAAAGGTAAGGAAATTTTTTTAGCTATCTAAGATGAGTTATAATGCCTTTTTTCCAAGACTCATAATTAGCCTTATCCAAAATTATCACAGAAGGATGAGTAGAAAAACCTATGATACAATCCTCAAATGATTAAAAAAGAACAAAAAAAAAGAACACCAATACACTCCCACCCTTTTCACTAGTATCAAAGATCACCCCCCCAAATATTATAAGGTTGTCACTTTATATTTTAGTGTGTTTACAAAGCCTTTTCCAAGATACAATGCTCAATAGGCTCAAAATAGCCAAAACTACAAATTATGATACAAAATGAACATAAGAAAGAATCTAAAAAATTTAGCCTTATGGATGTGTAGTGCTCTCCAAGACCTTTCCAACGCTTACTTGTTCCCGAAAAATGGAGCACAGGGGCAAAAGTTATGGCCTTTTGAAGAAATTTGCTCTAAACAACTTCAACTTGAAATATTTGGTAGAAAATGGAAATTTTTCATTTCAATACCTTTGTGGATGGAAAGTGTTTGTCTCCAGCTTTTTGACGATATCTTGTTTGCATAAAACACACCGTGGCGAAAATTTATGATTTTTTTTTTAAATGGCAAAATTTAGCTTGTAGTGATGGCCCTCCCAACAAAAGAAAAATCTACCAAAAATAAAATACATCTACAATAGACAAATTTTATATGAGAATAGGGATTTTTGGGCTTTCTAAACACAATATTAGGGTCCATTTGGGCCGAAAATGCTTCAATAAAAGTTGTTTGTCAAATCTGAGCTTTAAACCCCCATTTGCAACTATGTCAAATGGTCTCCAATTTGGATAAAACAAAAGATAAATCTGACTTTCTTGAGCCTTCTGGATGCATTGGAATAGTAAAAAATGCTGCTAGTATAACCAAAAATGTTGCAATCACCCGGATATCACAAAACACATATGCAATGTGAAGAGGTTATTAGATCTTTGCAAATCCTTTCTGATTTTCCAGATCATTTAAAACGCAAGAGAAGAGCATACACGAATTTACAAGATCTTTACATGAAAACTCAATCTCTCAATTAGGAATCTATGAACTTAGATTTCTCAAAAAAAAAGCTTTGATACCATGTTAGAAATCTGAAATGGATAGAATAATCCAAGGAACTTTTTAAGAGAAAACCAAAGTTACATAAACTAGAAAAACATAAGAATGCAAACTAGGACTTTGAGAGATTATGCAATGTTGATGTGATAGAATTGCATTAAGAGCTTCCAAGCTGAAGAGATACACTACAAAGGTGTAGGCCAAAAGATGCAAGTGTATGCAAATACAAGCTAGTATATAAAACTTAGGAGAGGATGTAGGTGGCAAATCCAACCAATAGGAAACAACCACAAAAAGTGGAGATGGACCACCAAAAGTGGAAAGTGGTTCCACCCTTTAAGGAAGGGGACACCACACACTTATCTCCTAGTAATAAACTCTTTATTATCCTAAGAAATTTTAATAAAGTGCAAGAAAAACCTAGGACCAAGGGAAAATAAATTAACCCACTAGGAAATAATAACCTACACCAACAAATTTTACTCTTACAAATTGCCTCTTTGTGATCTATTTGCTCAAACTTCTCAAATCTTCTTCACCAATTTGATTTTGATTACTTCTTTGGAACTATTTCAACAAACTCAACGACCTTGGTTATATTTTACCCAACATTGTAGCATAGGAAGACATATTCACTTTTATTCTTTTAATAATACCATGATACATTCTACCCAACAACTTGGTGCCAAAAGATATCTTGATGCTCCTTAATTTCTCTAGATCCAATGTAATCTCTACCTATCTCACACAACTAGAGGATACTCATATAAACCCATTCACATGACTTAGGATATTCACTTACTCGTTCCAAAATTCAACTTTGATTCACTTTTTCAAATTTATTTAGGACTTATTTAACATTTATTTGATCTACATCTTTTTCTCTTCTTTCTTCACTATATACTCAACACTTTGTAGGAACTATTCCCACTATGATACCATTTGACACAATCATGGTAAGAGGATCTAATGAAAGACTATATAACCAAACAACAAGTGACAACAAATAATATTTTCACATAATGGATAACTAAAATTCTCACAAAAAAATTGATTATTGCTTCAAAACAAGTTACAACATAAACTTTATGAGCTTCAACCACTTTACGTGTAGGCATTACAACATAGATCAGTTGATCTCTAACTCACAATGACTAGTTCCTAAACTATTTCTTGTTTCAATTGATGCTTTGTATAATTCTCCATCTCTACTCCACAATTAATTTTTCCACCTTTTATAAAGAAAATAAATATATATTAAGATGGCATCAAGAAAAAGTAATAGTAAATCACACTAGGCACTCATGATAAGGATTAATTACCTTTCATTAAATGATTTCAACCTTGATTCCACCTTGGAATTAGGCATACCTCCTAAAAATTGTATAATGACTATCCCTAGATGTACATAAGATTATGGATATCAAAAATTGATGTGGATCATCTTATGAACCTCATCAAGACCAATAATAACATTAATAATCTCCTTGTTTAGCACAAGCTAGACTAAAACCATAGGAAAGAAAATGTAATTGTGATAATTCAAAATAATAGAAACACATGTAATGATTGGAAAAAAAAATTATACCATACCTTTTGATTTCTATTGATTGATATGATTTTACTATATTGAAATCAAAAGTAGGAAAACACAATTGTAGCCACTCCAAATGATATAAACACATGTAAAATTCTTACAAAAGATAACAAAAACAAAACACATATTTTTGGTTGATACATGAATTATTAGTATTTGAATTGGGATGACATTGCATCAAAGAGGGGAACTAAACAATATCTAACCATCTACACAAGCTATGTTTATGAAATATTGACAATAAGGTTGAATATTCTATAAGCAACACCTTTCCATCTCCATATATTCCAATACTAACCAATAGCAAAGTTATGGCCCAAATTTGTCATGAATTTAATTAGATGCACACATTGAAAAAGTTTCATATTGGTTATCAATTCCCTTAGTGTAACTCGATTCTCTATAAGCCATTAGAAGCATTAAAATTGATTTTCGCTTAAAATAAGGTGATAAATAAGAAGGTAAATTTTGTAAGTCCATTTCCACTTCTTTTTTAACACTTTTTATCAGTGATCCTTTGTGTTTCTTGATAATTAGAAATTGAAATAAAAATGAAGCTATCAACTGCAATCCTTATTTTCCCCATACTTGTGATTATATTTTTGAGCTCTTTGAAAAAATACTCTAGCTTTCTCAATGCAAGTTAGAAGAGTCACATTGAAAAAATAAAGGCTTCGTGAACAAATTACCATGAAATCTGTTCTTAATTCTACTCATGCATTAGAAAAAAAAAGTCTTGGTAAGAATATGATCATGAAACTTGTTCTTAATTTTTCCCATGCATTGGAAAAACGAAGGCTTGGTAAGCAAATGATCATGAAACTTGTTCTTAATTATATTATGCTCATGAGTATTCGCCCAACAAGTGGGAATGCTACTCCAAAAAAGCTACAATAATATTTATTCTTATTTATATCACTATAGAAAATGTGGGTGTGCATGTGATTATGGATTAAGCTATTGTAAAAGAAATTTTATAGATTTTAACACTAACAAAGCTCATTGTGGAAGTTGCTCCAATGCATTTCATCATGCCAAGTGCACATTTGGTATTTATGGATATGCACATGGGTATGGCTTCTCTAATTATAATCAAACAAGAACACCAAGGAAATAATAATTATAATATCTACTCTTCTACCTAGGAGACAACCCAAAATTTTGAATTTTAAAACACCAATACATTGTGAGATCTCTACTTTGCTAGAAAATATCTTAAAGATGTGAAATCTTTATTTGAGGCATTGTGGTATTCAAATATACGATCATTTGTATTCTCCTTGAATGCCTAATTCCAATGTATTACTATATAGGATAAGGAGGGATGAGTTGTGTTTACACCTATTAATTATATGGGTGGATTAATCCCAAATAAACTAAACTAGAGCATTATTGAGTAGGAATAATATATCATCAAGACCAAATTAATGAGATACTCAATAAATGTGCATACTCTCACAAATCTAGATAAAATATAGTTTTTGTGGTTGGAAAATTTAAGCACAATCTAACAAGATTTAGGGTTTGATATAATAAGATTTAGTATTTTGTATAGGTGATTTATGGTTTGAAACATTATGATTTAGGGTTAAGTATAGTAATATTAGACTTACCTAACAAAAAACAAACGTCACTTATTCTATTTATATATTTTTTAGATAATAATATTATGTTCAATTCATAATAATGATACTTTTCATTCAACTATTAGGTCTTCCATCACACAAGTTTTGGAAAAACCTTTATAAATTCATTTTTTGGACACCTCTTACTAAACTTGTTCATATAAATAGTTGTATGATGATCCATGCATCCAAACCTTAGTTACAAGTAAATAATAATTAATCATATCTTCCATAAAAAAATTAGGTCAAGTACATGATTCTTGTAATTACAACTTCATCACAAAGCTAATCCTCACAACTATTGGCCCTTTTCCTACGTATAGAGGATAAAAGTACATACCTTGCCCAAGTGTAGCCTTTTGCTATACATTCACTATGTCCTTATTATAAATATATTTTCTTGACAATAAATTTGATTTATTTCACACAAGTTGATATGATCCTAAATCCTATTATCCATTGAATTCACTCAATATTTAAGGAACCTTGTCTTTTCAAATATTTTGATCATCATTTGTTAACTTGCATGCCAAATATTTTGAATTAAGTGCACTTATGATCTTGTATTTAAGGATGCACCATAAAAAATTAATCATCATCAAATTTTGATCAAGATAAAATAAATTAGAGCATATTCAAAATAATTATCAAAATCATTATTTGTATTTCTACATCAACACTCACATATTCTACACAAGGTATTTTCATTTTTTGTAGCTTATGTCTTTGATAATTATGAATGTGAAAATGGGTTTGAATCAATATGAAGGAAGTTTCATACTTCTATCCATATGCAACAAATCCCTAAGGATTCCATTTATTCAAGATAGGTACAAATAAAGGTAAATATAACTCTAAGAAAAATTTAGAAGAACATAACCACACAAATGAAAATATTCCATAGATTAAACCATAGGCATAACCTATTAGTGTAAATAGAGTCATTATCATACCTAGTTAGCTAATCACCTTTTTAGGATTGACCTATTCACACCTAGCTTAAGTTTACTTAGGTTTTATTTTGTTTTTGTCTCACTTCATATGGTTGAGGCATGTGTCCTCATGACTTGAGACACCTATTGATAATTGCCCACACACTTGTCAAGTGAGCTCACAAGTGTCCCACCTTTGGAGGGGTAGTCAGAGTTTCACTCCTACCTTCTCACCTCCTCATCCTTGCCTACATACTCAAGGCTTGATCATTGTATTTATACACTCTTCATTCATATATTTGGTAGGCATACTATTGTGCATATTTTATTCACTTGTGGAAGTTGTTTCATGCTCTTTGATCTTGGAATTCTCCAACATAACCTAGTCTTGAGAAGGCCTATATTCATAGAATATATTTTTCATAGTTTGATAAGAGTAGATACAATTATAGTATGTTGAATTTAATCATTTACTATGTTATTCAATATAATCTCCAACATTCACAACCCTAAATCAGCATAACTAAATTACATTCTAATGAGCAATCATTATTGTCTCAATTCAATACTTTAGCATTGACTGTTATCAAATAGTTTATCATTAAATTAGATCCTAAATTAGAGTAGGGTGTGTTTTATTACCCTATTTTTTGGTGAACTTGAATTGTTTAACATATCTAGTGTTTTCCCCTAAGGTTAAACCTTCTTTTTCAAATGTATAATAGTCAAATCTAAAAAAAAAATATCAATATCTTTACATATTTAAAACTTATGTGCCTTAATTATCTCTTTCTCTTATTTTATCAACAATATAATAGAGTTTTATGCCAAATCATCTTTCTAGATCTCGTATCCCCATTTTCTAGGATCATTTTGAGACCCCCAACATTGAAAGTATTAACCCATCCATTTAAATCTATGAGGTAAAGCCTTTTGATCATGAGGCGTGTCTTGAAAATATTAAAACTCAAAAGAAGTTAGATATGGTCAATAAGCTACAATTTCTTAGAGAGGAGATTAGGAAATTTAATGATCAAACAAATCATTTAGCTTTAGTTGACACCCCACAGTTTACTCATCATAAAATCATATGATATGGAAGTGCTCATGATAAGAACAATTATAGGAAAAACTATTGTTGCTAATGATATTTATTCCTCTTCACTTTCCCAAGCATCTTCCTTCATTCTCTTTCCAAACCCAAATCACCCATATTTCCCATCCAATACCCCATTTCTTCCAATTCTATGCCCATAAAATTTTCAACCATTCATCAACCTCATTCATATCATACCCATCTCATTCTTACACCA
>VDFB02134194.1:0-11311 GCA_007258455.2 Sequoia sempervirens | reverse complement strand
AGACTAGATATTATGCTTGTTGTCTATCTTGTGGCTAGATTTCAAGAAGATCCTAAGGAAAAAAATGTTGTTAAAATAATATTCAAATATTTGAATGGTACTTCAGATTATGGTATCCTAGAGATACTAACTTTACTCTAAGTGCCTATACAGATGCAGATTGGGTTGGATGTGTAGATGATAGAAAGAGTACAAGTGGTGGTACATTCTTTATTGGTTGCAGATTGGTGACATGGTTGAGTAAAAGAAAGATTTGGCCTCTTTCCAATCGCTGAAAGCAAATATATTGTTGTTGCATCTTGTTGTACACAAGTTCTATGGATGAAACGTATTACTGAAAGATATCACGCTGGTGTATGAAGATCCTATTTCATCTTCCTCGCGGATAAATACAAGTGTAATTAACATTTCAAAGAATCCCATGATGCACTAGAGGACAAAGCATGTATCTATCAAGTATCATTTCTGGAGAGAGAAGGTCATGGAGAATAAAGTAAAATTTTAACATGTTTAGATGAAGGATCAGATTGCTAATATATTCATGAAGGATCTTCCTAAAGATAATTTTGAGTATCTTTGGGAGAAGTTAGGAGTCATTTCCCCTCCTTTCTTGAACTAGATGTATATGGAGATGCATTAGTATAGTAGATCTATGGATCTATCTTTCTTCTAGACTGATGTTTTGGTGGTTACCCCTCAGGGGGAGCAGGTAGTGTCAGGTGTTGTCATTGATAGTATTTTGTTTTTTATGAAAAAGGGGAAATCATGTAAAATATCTTTTTCCTTTGCCATTGATGTCAAAGGGGGAGAGGAAGCATAAATAAAAAAATAAATGAAGCATGTAAAAAAAATAAGAATATAAAAGATTATCTACTAAGGGGGAGAAACAGAAAGAAAATCTGAGAAGTGTATCTCAGAGCTAGTAATGGCGGTTCTTTGATGTTTTTCACATCATGTGTTGCCATCAATGACAAAGGGGGATATTTTTGCAAGAATGGAAAGAATTAAGGTTTTTTCATTGATATCAACTAGCCAATTGGTTATCAACTAATTGTTGTTGTTAGTGTTAGGGATGCAGGTTATTGGCTATATATGTCAAGGATATTGAGAAAATTGTATTGAAGAAAGATTGCAAGTGTTCAATGGTTGCTCCAGGTTTTTCTCTAGGATTTGCACCTATGTTTGTGTGGTTCAAATATTTTGATCATGGTTGTTGGAAGCTGCTATATCCATTTTTGAAGCTGTTGATTCATCAGACAAGCAGGATTTATGTTCACTAAGAACCGTGGTTTTTGTGTTTCTCGGGTTAAGGCCTCGCTGAAATGCTGAACCGACCGGATTTTCTGAAAAGTCTTATGACTTTTGTTCTCTATATTTGGAGTAGTTTTGACATATTGAAGATAATTTCTTTGGTATCCGAAGGTTCATGCTTAATTTTTCTCGCGGTTTTACACTCAGTTTGTCCGACCTTTGTGTTGAACACTACCTTCAGAGTTGATGAAGCATGTTGGATCTATTTGGGCCCTTCTGAAGCATGTGTTTGGGTCGTCCTCATTCTAATTCCACCCTAGGATGTTTTGGCACTAACCTAATTTGAATTTGAATTTGGATGGCTGACTTTGGATATGTTTCAAAGTTGAAGATGACATAAATACAAGATGAGTTAGTGGTGAAATAAAGCATAGAAAGAGAAAAG
Source organism: Sequoia sempervirens (assembly GCA_007258455.2). Taxonomy (NCBI): domain Eukaryota; kingdom Viridiplantae; phylum Streptophyta; class Pinopsida; order Cupressales; family Cupressaceae; genus Sequoia; species Sequoia sempervirens. The sequence continues at coordinate 9,615 of VDFB02134194.1, read as the reverse complement.
AGAGATAAGTGCAAAGGAATAGAGTCGATAAATGCAAGATTGATGCGAATCAGTGAGTGTGTGTGATGTGAGTGTGGAAGATTAGTGAAAATCCTAAATGTTGAGTTTCTGGATGTAGTGAGTAGAAGGTGTACTCTAACATTCATACATGTTTGTAATTGGTTGAGTAAATTATGGTGGATTTCTCCATTGCATTGAGATTGTCTTCTCTCTGTAACATATCTCTTCTATCTTCTTTGTATCTCTGTGGCATTGAGTCCTCCAGGTTGTTAGCCTTGTTGGACAGTGAGTCCTAATCTGGATAGTGAGTCCTTGTTTTGGTAGTGAGCCTTGTTTCTCAAGCAGTGAGCCTCTTGTAATCGGTTTTGATATTCTCTATAGTGTAAGTTAATCCTCATCGTGGTTTTTCCCTTATTGGGTTTTCCACGTAAATATGGTGTTATTGTGTTTGTGTAATGGTTTTTAGTTTCTACACTAGTATTTAATGTTTGATCATTTAAGCAGTGTTAAGGATTAGTTTCGGTGAATGAATTAAGGTTTTAATTTGTGACAACTGATTCACCCCCCCTCTCAGTTGTCTTGTTCAACACTAAGTGTCCTCACTTAGTGGGTACAATTTTGGAGAAGGGTTATATTAAAAGTAGTGGAAAATCAATTAAGATATGTAGTATGCACGAATGAACTATAAACATACAGAAATCAATAATCAGCTATGTTAATTATGATAAGTTAATGTGTAGTGTACCTATAAGAATTGGTTGAAATGAAATTAAACTCGTGTGAAGTAATTAATGACCACCTAAAGCATGATTTGAAGTGACTTTCCTTGATTGCAATGAATTTTGTGCAGTGGTAATTTGAAATGAATGACAACATATGTGTGATGCATGGAAGATGATGGATTGAAAAGGATGTGAAGTGTACAGAGTAGGTGATGTGAGATTAACTGCATGGTATGTTATAATTGATAAAGGTGGTAGGATTACTACATTGGAATGGATGTAAGAAGTTGTATGTAATGAAATGGAATATGTATGGCTGCATGTATGAAAGGATAGGTTATGAAGTGATAAATAAGAAATTAATGTAGATAGTAATATGAAATGACTGGTAGACAAGTGCTATGTGCTCATGCAGTAACAAGTCCCTTCTATAATTTTGTCGCCTAGAGGTGTGATGTTGCAGGTCCCTATTGCTTTTGCGACTGTCTCAAAAAATGAATATTGCAATTGTCACCTGTGCAGTGTGTGCACGTGAAATATGTGCTAAATTTATACATGTGGAACATCAATGGGAGAGTTGTATAGCTCATCTACTAATTCATTTAGAGAACTAGTTAACTTTGTTGCTAAATTTTCAATTGCAAGTTTAAATTGATGTTGTAATGTGAGAAGGAAATCATCCTTCTGTAATGGTTTCTTGTAAAGCTTCAATCTGTGTCCATTAACTAGCAATGAGAACTATACTTCATCAATTATCTATAGTTGCACTACTCCATTCGGAAATACTTTATTTATATCATATGGCCCAAGCCATCTGGTTTACAATTTTCCTTTGTAATCTTTGTATCTGGAGTCATAAAGTAGAGCACAATTACCTACACTGAATTCATTTGTCTTCATAAACTGAACATACCAACAGATTCTCTAAATTTGGAAAAATTTAGTGTGGTGTATGGCTTCCATTCTAATTTCATCTAGGGCATTTAAGTTATGCAATCTCTATTGTTGTGTTATTGATAAATCCATGCCCAATTTGACTATTGTCCTCAATATTTTATACTCAAATTCTATAGGAAGTACCACTTTCTTACCATACACTAGTTCATATGGTGTGAATCCTATTGTCATCTTCCAAGTTGTTATATGAGCCCAAATTTCCTTAGGTAACCTGGTTGTCCAATCCTTCCTATGAATTTGCACTATCTTTGTGAGGATGTTTTCAATTTCCCTATTGGTGACTTCCACTTGCCCATTTTCTTGAAGGTGATAAGGTGTGGACTTTTTGTGTATGATCTCATATTCTTGAACCAATTTGGTGATCAGCTCTGATGTAAATTGGTATCCTTGGTTTGTGACAATTTCTCTTAGAACTCCATATCTTGTGAATATGTCTTGATAGAGAAACTTTACCACATTCTCATCTCTTGCAAACTCCAAAGCCTTAACCTCTACCCATTTTGTAAGGTAATTTGTGTAGACCATTATGTACTCTTTTTCATTTGATGTTGGTGAAATGGGGCCAATAAATTCTAATCCTCATTTGTCAAATGGTGTTATTGCTAACCGTGGTTGCAATAACATTTCATCTATTTTTGTTGGCCTTCCCATTCTTTGACATCTATCACAACTCCTGGTATATTTCACTGCATCTTTATAAAGACTTGGCCAACAATAGTCAGTATTCAAAATTTTAAGAGTTGTGCTCTTTGCTACAAAGTGTCCCCCATAGGGTTCATCATGGTATTCTCTAAGGATATCATATACTTCATCTTCTCAGATGTATCTTCTCATTATGTTGTCTAGGCCTATGTAGAATAAGTATCTAGCTATCCATGAGTAGGGAAAACTCTTGTGAACTAATTTCCTCTTTTCACTTGGTGAGAAATGGTGTGGTGTTTTTCTTGATACAAGATAGTTGGCAATATCTGCATACCAAGGTGTATGCAGAGATAGAGAAAATAAATGCTCATCTGGGAATGAGTCATCAACAACATCTTCTTATGATTTGGTTGGTATTCTAGATAGAAAATATGCCACTAAATTTACTTTACCTAGCTAATACACAATGGTGATGTCAAATTCTTGAATTAACAGTAACCACCTGACAACTACCACCAACCACTAGTTTTTTCATGAGATACCTTATTGTTGTATGGTCAGTGTGTATGAGCATTGAATACCATGTAATGTAATGTTTAAATTTTATTACATAAACTACTACCAACATCTCCTTCTCTTTCATTGTATAATCGAGTTCTACCCCTTTTGCATAGTCTTTTTTTCCTTCCTTTTGTCCAAGCACAAATCCTAAAGCAAAATCAAAAGCATCTATATGGATATGAAAAAGTAAGATCCAATTTGGTCCTCTTAAGACAGGGGTTTTGGTTAATGTTGTCTTGAGTGCTTCAAAGGAATGTTGACACATAGTTATCCATTCAAATTCCATATTTTTTGACAATAAGACAAATAGTGGAGCTGCAAGTTTTCTAAAGTCTTGGATGAATCTCTTGTAGTATCTAGCATGTCCAAGAAAACTTCTAACATAATTTTTATCTTTGAGGCACATGGAGTGTTGATATCACCTCAATTTTGTTGGGTTCTACTTGAATTCCTTCATTTGACACAAAATGCCCCTATATACTCCCCTCATTCATCATCATGAAACATTTCTCATGACTCAGGGATAGGTTATGTTCTTTACACCTCTTTAGTACCTTCTCCAAATTGTCAAGTGCTTCATCATAGGTATTCACATAAGTTGTGAAATCATCCATGTAAACCTCCATGAAGTCATGTGCAAAGTCTAAGAATATGCTTAGTACTGCCCTCTGGAAGGTGGTCGGTGAATTATATAGCCCAAATGGCAAGACAAAATAAGCATATGTACCCCAAGGGCATGTGAAATTTGTATTGGCTTGGTCTTCTGGGGCTATCTTAATTTGATTGTAGCCACTAAATCTATTTAAAAATGAAAACTACTCGCTACTAATTGTGTAGACACGAAAATGTACAAGTTAGCATTGCATATTTAAATCTGACTACCGACATCATTTCATCCTAAATCATTCCCCGACCTAACCATTTAATTAAATATCTTTATTTGATTAAATTCATTTGTTTTCTTCTCTTAATTAAACAAATCATGTGTTTAATTAAGTCTCTTAAATCGTTCTCCATCTCTTTTAATTAAATAATTAATTTTATTTAATTAATTAAATCTCTAAAGTCTATCTATTAAATTGAATAAATTAAAATCTTATTTAATTTAATCTTACTTCAATCTCTTTAATTAAATAATCAAAACATGTTTATTTAATTAAACTCATTAAATCATTTCCTCTCTTGTTTGATTTAAATTAATCCAAAAATCTAAGTCAAAATAAGTCAACTCACCTAATCATCATTAAACTAACATAATCATCATTTATTTAATCTAACCATGATTAAATACTAATCTCACCCACTTGCATTCTCTAGATATTTCCACTTGCACAAATAAATCAATTTATTGATTTATTAAATCTTCATTTTCCCTCAACAAAGCATCTTTTGGAGGAATATTCTTCTATTTCAAATTCAAAATTTGAATGACATGTCCCTCCAACATAAATATTTACTCTCTCTCTTACAAGTCCTTTCCAACAAGCATTTACTTCTTCTTACATGTCCTTTGTCTTTGAGCTGTTGGCATTCAATGAAATTTTTCCCTCTTACATGTCTTTTCTCAAAATTCAAATTCAAAATGCATTTATTGGCACATTTGTCAAAACTTGCTCATTCCTCATCCAATCACATTTGGACAAGTGGCATTTTGCCATTGGCCAAATCTTTGTCCCACATTGCTCTATTTTGGCTTTGTTTCCATTTCAACATTCTATAAATAGAATGTTTCACCATGCATTTGATCATCCACAATTATGCAAAGTTATTATGCACAAATATCTCTCAAATTCCATCCATCTTCTTAACTAGTTTATTGCAGATTTTGGAGCTCATTGAGGGACTTATCAAGTGGATCAATCATCTTCAATCAATATTTGCATTCAAGGAGTTGGGAAAGGGAAAATCTCCATCAATCTTATTTGCACCAACCTCAAGAGATCAAGAGTTTGCTTGCATTGTGATAGGATTTAATTGTTTCATTTGTGTTCTTCTATTTCGCTTTTATCTTTGCAAATTTCAAAATGGATTTCTTGAGAATTATTTGTTTCTAACCAACCTTGTGTTTGATCTAATTTGTTTTGTAATGTTTATTGTGTTTCTTGTGCAAGGTCTATATTCAAATGGCTCACACTAATGAATCAAGTACTTGGTCAGTGAATGGGAGTGGAAAGTAGTCCCTCCTAGTTGCAACATTCAATTCACACTAGTCTACACACACTCTCCATTTCCCTCTTTTCTTAGGGATAATTACTAGGGGTGACATCCACTTACTATCTGAGATGGGATAGATAAATCTTGCATCAAAAAAAATTGCAATTATGATTTAACTATATCACAAACTATAGGGTTCATCCTCCTTTGGGGTTGTCTAACTGGTTTGAAACCATCATTGATGTAAATCCTATGCATGCATAATGTTGGGTCTATTCCCTTCATGTCACGATAATCCCATGCAAAGGTTGTTGAGTGTGCTTGCAACACATTCATCAATGAGGTCTATTGTATATCAATCAATTAACTGTTAACATTTAATGTTTTACTCAAAATTATCTCTAAAGTTAAGCATGTTGGTTCAAAACAGATGAAATGTCAAGTCCTACTATATTTGGAACACATTGACATGGTAACAAAATATGGAAAATTTGGAAAACTGATTCAGATGAATTGGAAAGGATCATATTTTGTAGAGGATCCTATAGACATGTCAAATAGTCATGATGTTGTGAGTCCCTACCATAGTTGTTTTGCATGGTGTTTACAATCAAGTTGTCTTCATCTTGGTTTTCTAACAAGGTGGTGTGTTCAATAGTCATTAGGGTTTGTAAGGAGTAGTGATCTTCCTCATCTAGGGTAGGCTAGATAGTTTGTTCTGGGTCTACATTTGGTTGGGCTAGTGGATAAAGGACTAATCTCTTAGTCACATTTCCTTTGGAAATGATCATATTCCCAGACCTACAACCTATGAAGGCATCTATTGTCAACTGAGTTCTTCCTAATATGAGGGGATAGCCTGCAAGATTAGCTTTAGGCTACACTAGCATAAAGTCTATAGGGTACTCCCATGAATCCAATGTTATTACCAAGTCTTCAATGATAATCTTAGGCTTAACTTTGGACCTATCTACCAATTGTAGCATAGTAGGTGTAGGACTAAGCTCTATTAACTATAATAATTTCATGGTCTCTTTGGTCATTATATTATTAGCTACTCCTAAGTCAATTAAGCTTTTCTTAATGATAGTTCCATTTATTTTGACATCCACTACAAGGCTCCTAGGATATGCATACTTGGGGATAGTTATGTTTCCCAACATAATGCCTGCAAGGTGTCCTAAGACATGTACTATCTGAGGATATTTTCACTTCCTACCTAGCTTTTTGAGGCATGCTCTCTCACTATTTTAGTTTAAATATGAACTTCCTTAATGGCCTATATGAGAGGTATTTTGATGTAAACATCCTTGAGTTGTCCCAACAAATTAGTTTCAACTTGTGTTTGATGTCTTTGAACTACTAATCTCTCAGGGAATGGAGGCTCTAGACTTAGATTGGTTGGGTTATCCTAATTTGAATTAGGTTCCTTAGGTTGTTTGTCTAAGGTCTCTATTGGGATTTCCTCATCAATTAATTCAGTGATATTAGGAGATGAAGGCCCAACCAACATTTTCCTTTATTTGAGGTGGACATCATTCACCTCAACCCCATAACTAGGGTATTGAATAGCTTCATTAGCATAAGCCTATTGAACAAGCTTGTTATTAGGGTTAGGTGTGGGTTGTTCTGGCAACTAGGGTTCTCTAGGTGGTTGTGGTGATAGATTTGTTGGGTTTGGCATAATGGCTTGCTATTGTGGCTACAAGGGTTGTTGATAATTCATGTTTTGATTTTTCCACTACTGACCTCTTTTCCATTGAGGTTACCATTGGTTTTGTTGGGGTGGCCATTGAGAATTATAATTAGATCCTTAGTAATTTTGTGGTGGCCACATGTTTTGTTGTTGTTGATTCCAATTGGATTGAGGCATTGGCCATTGCTGGTTTCGCATATTGGCCCAATATTGAGGGTTCCAACTAGGAAAATTTTCATTATTACCAAGAAATTACATGTTATAATTCAAAGGGTCATGGGGCATACCTTCTCTTGGTTTCCATGGTTTCATTTAAGCTATGTAGAATAATTTTCCATCTTCACCTTCCAATGCATGAAAGCTTGGTGTACATTACTTTTCTTTAGAGATACTTTCCACCTTCTTGCACTTGCAATTATTCTTTCTCTATCTACAATGTGGGAAAAAATTTGTAAGAGTTGCTTCTACATCTTCTTGCTTATTTTTCACATGGAGGGTGTCTAATTATGTAGCCAAATGGATGATGATATTCTCCTTCATCAAAATATTGCTTGGCTCTATTCTAGAGACTCCATTGGATGATTTGTTGATGGAAGATGTTTTTTCTCCTCTAATCTTCGTGTTGAAATACCTCGAATAGATCCTGCATGCTTTGCAGATTTCCTCAAATAGTGCATGTGAGATATCTCCTGCCCTAGTGAGGTTAAGTGCATCCATGCAATCCTCATTAATCCCTCTCAAGAATATCAATTTTAAGGACTCATCAAAGAGTCTATTTTGGTGGGATATCTTAACCTACAAAACTAAAACCTCTCCATATAGTCTTTGAAGGATTCATCTTCCTTTTGTGACATCCTAAAGATGTCGTCCCTCTTTCTATCTATAACCTTGTAGTAATCCTTGAAAAGTGGCCTAGAAACAATTTGAGCCTATGTGCATTTGTGGTATAGTCATAACTTCTACATAGCACGTCAAACTCAAAAAGGAAGGTGTCTAGATCCTCCATCACCAACCCATAGAAGACAAGTAATGTTGAAGGAGGTATGTTCTTCAAAGCAATTTCTCTCTCTTGGTAGGAAATGGGGAACTCAAAGGTTACATGCTCTGATGGATCTTCAACTACTGCATCAACCATGATGTTGATGTGTGTGTGGGAATTCTCCTTTGTGTCTAGTGTGGGTACTGGTGTCAAGGATGATTCTTCTTTAGGAATACCCTCACTTTGTTCACTTTGTCCACCAATATCCTCTATAACTTTATGTGCTGAGGGGAGAAATATTCCCAGAGTGTCTTGTTGCCTCCACATACAATGATTATGATTCTTTGGATTAGTAGTTCCTGCATATTGTTAGTAAAGTTTTTACTGTTGGTGGGTTAAAATCCAATTACCCTAATGCTGAAAACAAAACTCTAAACTATTAAAGCTTGAAATTATACAAGAGAATCTTAAATGTAGCACCATCCCCAAAAATGGCACCAAAAATGTAAGGCCCTTCTAATGTTCAATCAACTTGGTGTTTATGAGTGGACACACAATTCAAAGGACAGGTTCCTAACTCAATATTTCACCAAACCCTCACAAAGGCTTCATTAAATTATCAACCAAGGATTGTAAGATTTTGATAGTGCTGGCACTATATGTGCATTCAAGGATCCTAACTATGCCCTATATTGTTGAAATATAGTACCATATGTAATGAAAACTATAAAGGCTAGAAAGTGATGCGCATTGTGGTGAGAACTCACAATCAAAAACCCCCAAATGAATCAGGCTTCAACAAGATTCAACTTTTCAAAACAATCCAAGTTATACAAGCCAACACTATAGCTTCAAAGTCACCAAAATTAAAAAAATAGCATATATTTTCAAGAAGGCTGAAAAAATACCAACAAAAAATCAACATAGCATCCACTCAACATCATATACAATCCCCTAATCATTCATACAAGGTTCTTTTGCAACATTGTGGAGTTTCATTAAGTGACCCTGCTCAAAAGGCTACAAAATTAGCCCTCTTTTCCAAACAAAGTACCCTTAGACCTTTTTTTTTCACAAAACCTCCATGGACAGAGTTGTATTATCATACCTAACCTCATATTTCATTGTCTTTACTCAAATTAGAGGCCTCTAGACCGCTATACAACCAAACCCTCATTTTCCTTACATAAACTAGAGTTTTTCAAGAATCACAACACAAAGCCCTTCCAGACAAAACCAAAACATCAAAGACTTTTTTTTGGATCTGTACAGACCTTCTAAACCTTCATTGAGTCCATTCTATTGATGGAACATCAAAACTCTACTTGAGACCATCACTTTCACAGGAAAATAGACACTTCCAACCATGGCTTTCCCTCTTTGTACAAATATTTTCTTTTATTCTCCTACCAAAACATGTAAAACCCTATACTAACATGGATCTATGCCTCCCCACCAAAAAACAACATAAACAGTATGTGGGAGGCTTAAAACATTATTACAAACTCAAGTAATGCCCTTGCTGCCTGTCACAGGCTGTCCTAGAAAAATGGGAAGTACTCTTCACCCAAGAAAGATTAAGACCTCCAAATAGATGCAAAGGAAAGGTGCTTGAGATGTCTACATAATCCATAATAATTTAGATCCTCCAAAAATTGTACGGGTCTGTAGAGAGATGATAGAGTTCAAGAAACAGTGAAAAATCAAGAAATAACATAACAAAAGCGTTGCTTTCTTTATTCAAACTTCAATGCAAATACTATCAAATCTTATTCAAGCCTTCTCAAGGTCTTGAGTACACTTTTGAGTCAAAAACCAACGCCTAACTTCCTCAACTGTCCACAAATTGTTAACTAATCCTTAATACCCCTAATCTACTCTTTAATGTTGCACTTGACACATTA
>VDFB02134193.1:0-12054 GCA_007258455.2 Sequoia sempervirens | reverse complement strand
CTAAATTAATGACTAAATATATGACTAATAATGACTAGATTAATGACTAAAATATATGACCTGGTATATAACTAAATTAATGACCGTTGATATGATAAGTAATGACTACCATGACTAAATAAATGACGGTTTCAACAATCAATGACTAAATTAATGACTAAATAAATCACTACCATGACTAAATTAATGACTAAAATGACTAAAGCAATGACTAAATCAATGACCAAATCAATGACCAAATTAATGACTAAAATCAATGACTAAATAAATGATAAAATTGTTTAGTCATAAATTTAGTGGTGTTATAAATTACTACAAATAAACCACTAATAGTCACGTGACTAAATTTAGTCATTTATATGCAATTTTTTAGTAGTTTATTTAGTCATATATTGTGGTTTGTGTACTAGTGATGCTCAAAATCTAATATATAATTGTATACCGAGTATACCATTTATTACAAAAGAAGTGTCAAATGAATCAATTATTTGTTTGTTGCTAGTATACATAGTGCCAAGTAAATCTTAGAAGTCTATTGGACATTAACTTTATGTATACTATATTTTGGATCGCCAATAGCTTCATTGGGTTGATAAAAAATAGTTGGAGCCTTTATATACATCAATGATCTCTCCTTGTGTTCAAGGATCCTAAGTAATTCCTTGACTAACACTTGAACCTTTGTTTCACTCAACACTTGAGCCATACCAATTACTTGATGTATTAGTAAGTGGATGAACAATAAAATAGTAAAAACATTAGTATTAGACATAAAAGGAATTAATTGATCACTAATGATAACTTTCTTTGTGTTGACTGTATTTTCAACTTCCTTTTCCAACTTATGTTTCTCATTTGTTGCTTCCTTGTTCTAATTTTTCTTGGCATTATTTCCAGCCACCTTTGATTTTTCCATATTGTTGATTGGAACATTAATGCTCTTTTTTTAAGGATATATTTCTTCTATATAGATGTGTTTGGTATATATGTATTATTTCTAAGTGGTGAATTCTCTATAATTCTATTGGCACTTTGTTCTGCATTATCACCATTTTTTTTCCTTCACGTATTTTTATAGATATCATATCTAGAACAACAACACCTTCATCTTAACCTTTGGAATCTACTTGCTTATTCCTTAGTTGGTAATCACTTTGTGCTTGTAAGATAGTTGTTATAATGAGAGCTTTAATATTTTCATTGGATGGCTTAGCTATCTTATACCTTTGTAGCATTAGTTCCTTGGGTTGATTAAATCATTTCCTAGTAGCTCATATTAAACATGGTAGTTGTCATGATCATATTAAAATATTTTATTTTCTTCATATACCAATAGCTAGTCTACATTATCATCTTCATAGTAATCTAGTGCACCATCCTTTTCTTGATACTAGTCATAATTATGAGTTATTATGCAATATCTGACCTTCATTAAAATGAGTGGTATAATTAATGAATAACATCCCCTTCTCGTTTCTAAAAATCATATATGAGAGATCCTTCATATCTCCCATTAATTTTTCAAGTTTATTTTCTATGTTTTCAAGGGCTTGCTAGAAGTTATTACACCTAATTTTATAATATTTGAATAAGCTCTATTGATTCTCTTACTAGATGCTCTCATGTTTCTCTTTATATTGTTATCCATGATATAAGCTTCCCTCAATATTTGAGATATTTGTCCTGTCCCTTTTTCTGGAAAGATAGTTACAAAGTGGCATTCAAGAAACATTTTGTATTCCACCACAAAGGAGTCAATGACCCTGTGACCAGGGAACTTAGATCACTTGAGAACCATGTATATTCAACCCAAATTTCATAAGGAAAGGATCAATTTCTCAAAAGATATCGCTAATAGAAGATCACCATGAGGAGCAGTCCAATTTCACCTCTCTAGCACTAGGGAAGATCCAAACATTGCTCTGCATCCCTCCGCAAGATAATATCTCAAGCTATGGATTGAAACATACATCCTATAAAGGAATGTGCACATCATATCCAAAAATCATGAAGAATGGATCAAGTTCCAAAAAGATACCACTATTAGAAGATGATTGTGTTAGGATCTCAACAGTTAGTCCTTCAGGTGAATTGAGTGGGTCAAATCCAGAACATTTGGCACAAATTACAAATAATCAAGAAGAAGGAAGGGTTCAAAGAAGTGTGAGGATAGGTTTGCAGGGTGGCAAGCTAAATCCAAAAGAATCTACTTTGGCCTCAAGGTCAACCTAGTGTAGCGTGTTGAAATTCAAATTTTGGGCTTTGGCGCTATATTGGATCAAAGTTGACCTGTTCCTTGAGGGAAATTTTTAGCATATAAATGTATGGAGTCAACTCTTGTAATAGGTATCTAATTATTATGTCATTTTTCTATATTTTAGGACACTTGTGTTCTAATTCCTTCTATGGATGAAAACCCATAGGAGTTTGTGATCATTGGATGAATATCCAACGATCACTAGGACCAGAGGATGAAACCCCTTTGGTTCTTGAGGCCACTCTCATTCAAGGATTGCATATGAGCTTCAAGAAATATGTTAGGAAGTTAGTAATATTGTTGTTTATTTGTGGTAGCATTGTATATCATTTTGGATTAGTATTAGTGAGTTGTATTTGATATAACATATATGTTGATGGAATTCTAAAGTTTATTAGTATATCAAAGTGATATTTGTGTTCATATGTTGTTCACTTAATTCAACCTGCAAATCAGTATTTATGCAAAAATATTATGTTATGGACATTACAGTGGTATCAAAGCATGATTATGCTAACCTATAGGGTTTCCCTAATAATTGATGTTGAGTGAAAGGGACATTACGTATCAAAGGAGAGAAATAGAGAAATTGGATCAAGAAGTAAATTCAAACCTAGAGAAAAGGAAGATATCAAAAGACGAAGAAATATTTAAGAAAACAATTGTAGAAATTCATGAGATTACAAGAAGGTTAAGGGATATACCTGCAACCCTAGTGAAGACAAGAGATGTATTGAAATTTTTGGTAGGAAAGATGTCAAGTGGAAATTCAAATCATTCAAATCACAATGGTCAAAAGGGTGAGATCTCATCAAACAATGGCAGAAGTAATGATACATTGAATAATATTCTATCAGGGACCCCAAGGAACATATTCTTCCCAAAAATCGAACAAGAGAGGAGTCAACCTGTGAACACCAGTGCCTTCGATATGGAAACTATTCGTAGATGGCATGGTGAGTACTAATCTTTACTGGAACAAATCAGAGATGTCTTATGTAGAATACATAGAATTTTCAAGGAAGAGTGAGCCACAAAATAAAGGGTCATACAAAAGCAGGGACTTGAATCATAGGTTGGGAAAACTTGCAACAACTTGTTTTGATGGGAGTAATAAGATCTAAACTAGAGCATGGTTACAAAAGATGGAAACTTATTTCTTGTTCAACACTATGAAAAAGAAAGATGCGGTTCAATTTTCCTATTTGCATATTGAAGGGGGAACCTATGAATGGTGGTTTCATGGCCATACCACTCAAGTCCATGATCAAATATGCATATTTGATGAATTCAAAAAGAGGATTCTTGATATATTTGAGTTGAAGGATGAAGAAGAATATTTCAGCAAGCTATCCATGATCAAACAACATCACTCAGTAGATGACTATATAATGGAGTTTTAGAAAGTGGTGGTGATGGTGCTTGAACTATCAAAAAAGATGATTGTGAACCTTTTCATTATAGTGCTCACTAAGCAGGTCTTAGGGGTTTTGTGAAATATTTTGCACCAATATCTTTACAAGAGGCTATTAAAAGGGCTCTAACCCTTGAATCATCAATTTCAAAGAATTTTTTATGTCACCCATCTAAACCCAATACATGGTACCATAAGGATAGTTTTTAGAAAAGACCATTACATTCTTTGGCATCGACACCCACATATGCAACTCCTAATGTGGTGAAGAAGGTAGATGAAGAGACTAAGAATGAGGTCCAAAGGAAGAAACTTTGTTTCTCTTAAAGAGAGCCATGGGTTCCAAGACACAGGTGTCTAGTTAAGGGAAAGTTCACTATATAGAAATCCTTTATAACAAAGAATTAGAATTAGATGGGTCTGAAGAGTTTCATTATCCAGAAGAAACCATTCTCGAGGAGGAAGATAAGGAGAAAGACAATGGCAGTATACTAGAATCTCTATCCAACACACATAGATACCACTCTTTCAAGGTCCAAGGATTCCTTTCCAGACAAAAACTGATTGTTCTGATTGATGGAGGAGCTACCCATAACTTCATTGATGAAGGACTTGTGAAGAGAAGGTTAAACACAATTTTTTTTAAGGCTTCACTATCACTATGGGAGATGGGTATAACTTACCCTACAAGGAGAAAGTCTAGAAGCTAGACATAACATTTGGAGATCATAAGGCTTGTGATGAATTATATGTTATTGGTTTGGGTGAAATTGATGTAATTTTGGGTGTGCAGTGGCTACATTCATTGGGTGAGTATACTACAAACTACCAAATGATATAACTCAAGTTAAAATTCAATGGGAAGGATGTGGTTCTAAAGGGAATGGCTAATGGAGGTCCGCAAGTAGTATCAGCCAGGAGAATGGAAATGATTTTTTAGAAGAGCTAATTTTCTTGGACTTCTACTTGTTGGGTGATTTCAAAAGACTCTTCTAAAGGTAAGAATGGTCAAGTTCATATTGATGTACAAAAGATTTTGGATAAGCATAGTTTGGTTTTCAATTATATTCCTCCTGGATTGCCATTGAATAGAGGTTTCCATCATATCATAGAACTTGAACCGAGATCAAAGTTGGTTATGACCACTCCTTACCACCATCCTCATATGTACAAGGAGGAGATAGAGAAAGAAATAAAGGATTTATTAGATATGGGATACACCAGACTAAGCTCTAGTCCTTTTGCATCTTTTGTGGTGTTGGTAAAGAAGAAGGATTGCACTTTGTGGATGTGCATAAACTACCAAGCATTAAACAAGAAGACTGGTATTCAGAACCAGTACCCCATACCCCAGATAATTGAGCTAATTGATGAGCTACATGGTGTGGTGTACTTTTCAAAGATTGATTTGAGGCATGGATACCACCAAATCTCCATGGGGGAAGAAGATGTACAAAAGACTATTTTTTAGTGTCACTATGGGAATTTTGAGTTCATGGTTATGCCCTTTGGTCTCACTAATGCCCCAACAACTTTCCAATCATGCATGGATCATGTTTTTGGTAAATAGTTGAGGAATTTTATGTTGGTTTTCTTTGATGATATTTTGATCTATAGCAAAACATGGGAAGAACATTTGAAGCATTTGGATATAGTCTTGGGAATTCTAGAAAAACAATCTCTCTTTGCAAAGATGACCAAATGTGAGTTTGGGTCAACAAAGATATTGTATTTGGGGCATGCCATAAGTGCTAAAGGAGTTTAGGTTGATTAGTAGAAGATTCAAGTCATTCTAGACTAGCCACCTCCTATAAACTTGTCTCAGCTAAGAGGTTTTGTTGGACTGTGTAGCTATTATCAGAGGTTTTTCAAAGGATTTTCTCAACCTGTGACACCTCTCACCAATCTAACTAAAGCAAGAGCCTTTGAATTCATAAAGGAAGCACAAAGGACTTTTGAGAAGCTAAAAGAGGTAATGAGTTATTATCCAGATCTTTCAATTCTTGATTTCTCACTTTCGTTTTCTATAGAATGTGATGCTTCTAGTGAAGAAATTGGAGCTATTCGCTCTAAAAAATGACACCCCATAGCATTTGAAATTAGGAAGTTGAGAACCAATGAAAGAGGATATTCCATATATGAAAAAGAGATGCTAGCCATAATGCATGCCTTAGAGAAGTTCTAAAAATACCTGGTGTGTGAAATATACTTGTGGGAAAATTAGATAACAACCACCTGAAATTCTTCCTAATCCAACAAAATTTGAATGATAGGCAAAAAAAATGTTTAAGAAAACTTCAAGCATGCAATTTTGATATTGAATATGTCAAAGGAAAAAAGGAATACTATGGTGGATGCACTCTCTAGGAGATCTACTCTATTGCATGTGTCCATCACATCAACATATTGGAAGGATTCAATCATGGAGGAATATTCCAAGGATTCTTTTAGTACCATAATTATAGGTGTGGAAAAGGATGACTAGTATGTGGTGTCAAAGGGTCTAATTCTATTAAATATTAAAGTGTTCTCGATTCCTGGATTCAAGGTGAAAGAGAAGATACTACAGGCCTATCATAATGTACCTATGGCAAGGCATCTTGGGTTCTACAAAACTTACTGGAAGATCAAAGAAAGGTTCTCTTGGAAATGGACTTAAGGAGGATGTTCTCACACATATCAGGGAATGTATCACATGTCAGCAAAATAAAGGAGAGAAAGAGTTTTTGGTTGGATTTCTATAGCCACTTCCCATTTTGGAACATAAATGGGAAAGTTTTTCCATGGATTTCATTATCAAATTTCCCATGGTGCAAGGGAAAGAATCCATTTATGTTGTAGTTAATAGATTGACTAAATATGCTCATTTCTTTGCCATCTGAATAAAAAGCTCTGCAAGTTTCATATTTATTCTTCAAAGATTTTTTTGGTTGCATGGGCTACCCAAGAACATTGCCAATGATGGAAACAACTTGTTCCTCAATACATTTTGGAAGGAATTATTCCATCTGATAGGAACCAAGCTCACTCTTAGCACAATCTATCATTTTCAAACTAATGGAAAAATTAAAATTGTAAACAAGTGGCTAGAAGGATACTTGACGAATTGTGCCACCAATCAACTGATCACATTTCCATTGGCATGTCTCCATTTAGAGCACTCTATAGATATGATGCATTAACCTTTACAAAGGTAGTCCTCAAAAACAATAGAGTTCCGACAACAAGAAATTTGGTAAATCAAAGTCAAAATATTTTAAGAGCTCTCAAGGATCATCTACAAGTTTCCAAAAATTAGCAAAAAATGTATGTAGATAGGAAGTGCATAGAGAGATCATTTGAGGTGGGAGATATGGTATTCATGAGGTATCCAGAACTCATGAAGAATGGATCATTTTCCAGAAAGATACCACTATCAAAAGATGATTGTGCTAGTCTCTCAACAGCTAGTCCTTTAGGTGAATTGGGCAGGACCTCTCCGAAATGTGTGACACCAATTGTGAAGTTGTAATATCATAAAATTGCACCCCTTTCAATTTCACATACATTCTTGCATCCACTTTAGTTTCCACTCCATTAGCACTTGTGTAGGCTCATTTTATCCCCTACATCAACCTTTTTCCCTCTCAAGATGCTCAAGACCCCTTTTCAATAGCTACCTTCATGTGTCAGCTTTGAATCAAACCTTGTGCTTTTCCCATTCTTGTCATTTTGTAGTGTGATGTGTCTAGACACTAGCACGCCACATAGACATCTACGCATTGTGCTAATATCCTGCAACATTTTAACGTTCAAATGACTATTTCCAAGCATGTTTGCCACTTGTCATATTCTTTTGTCGGTTGTAATGGCTCGGGATGCCTTGTAACCACCTAAGAAGCTTCTTTTTGCTTATGTTCTCGCCTTAAAAGTTGTCTTTTCAATTCATTTGGCCTTCTAGGTGCTTCTAGCTTCTTTCTAGCCTGAAGCTCTTAAGATCTCACAACACCCTTTGCAACACTCTTAGCTCTTGCAGCTCTATTGCTCTCTCCATTTGGTTTCCTTAAGCCTTGCAGCTCTATCCCTCTTGCCTTATGCTTGTGAGCATCTTGGGATTTCACATCCCCTATCTATTGCATCCTTACTTTGTGATACGGGTTCTCCTCCTCGAGCGGGGATTGCTTTTATCAGCTACATTTTGTGATACGGGTTCTCCTCAAGCATATTTTTCTTTTATTACATCACATTTGCATACTTTATCTCTCTCTATCTATTTGGTTGTTCGTGGAGGTGGGAGCACCAAAACGGGGGTTTGACTAAGGAAAACCCCTATACAGCCCCAACACTTTCTCCAAATCTTCCACATGTAGGTATTGAAGATATTCACGTGCTAGAGGCTTTAATACTTGGGTTGCTATGAGAAGTTTCTATCTCTTATTCTCTTTATTTCAATCGTTTACTTTACTTTATTTCAGTTTTATCGTATTTTGTTACTTTCTCATGTTTCAAGATTTCTTAGCAATTAGAATAGAAGTAGTCACTTTGTTGTTTTCTGTGACGAACTTGATTTTTAGTCCGTACGAGACACCAATGCGCCTTTGGGATGCTAGTGCACTGCATTTTTGTCAGTATCTCGCATTGTCATCCTTTGGCCGAGAGCTCGTTAGTTTGTCCAAAAAACCTTTGTGACTTGCTCTTTCTGATTCTAGAATTCTCGTATTTGTTCCTTGAGGTAGTTTAGGGCAGTCCGCTCTGTGAGGCTCTCTGAATGAAGAGAAATCATGAGCTGTGAATCCCCTTTCTCTACATTTTGGTGAACCTGACATGAAACACAATATTTTTCAAAAAAACTAGGAATTTATTTACCCCAACTTGGTGGGTCATAAATTTTGACTTGGTGCTCCAAATTTAGAACCGTTTACACTGTTGGAAAAGTCTCCAAGAGGACTAATTCAATCCCTAAAATACAATGCCTTCGGTATCCAAAGTTTAGGGACTGATGCAATTTTTGACCCCAAATTCTACTCTAAAGACCTCCAAAAATGCAAATTACTATAACCTAGAAAATACTGAAAATATGGATTTTTGGTTTTTCTCAGCAAAATGAATTTAATATCCTCTTTTATAAGTTTAGTATCTAATTATATTCAAAATTTTAATCATGTTCCATTTCATGCATGTGATAGTGACTTCGCTTTGCCCATGTCACTTGGTATCTTTGATCCTTCTCATGAGGTTCCTCTTGCTTTGGAGGATATCTTGTTGCAAGAAGATGAAATCATTGATACCTTTCTTAACATTACTCTACCTTCTCTTCATTCCAATACACTCTCTTCTAGAGATGATGCATTAGTGAATGATGAATCTCCTTTCTATTCCAATGCACTCTCCTCTAGAGATGATGCATTAGAGAATGATGAATCTCTTCTTCATTCAAATGCACTTTCTTCTAGAGATGATGCATTTGTGAATGATGAATCTCATATTTGTTCTGATGTACTCTCTTCTGGAGATGATACATTAGCAGATGATGAACCTTCTTCCACATCTGATCCTCCCCAGATCGATGTTGAGAATATGTCTTCAAATAATTATCCCACTAGTTTTGATGAGTCTATAAATGTAATCTATGTCTCTACTGCCCCTCAAAGGCCTAAGAGGCTAGTCATTCATCTAACTCCAACTAGTCCTTCTCCTAAAAAGGTTTGTTCTATTAATGGTGTTCCATTTGATAGTGATTCTCCTAAGATTTCTAAGGCTCCCTCTTATAGAGCAGTAGCCCATGCTTATGAGAATAGAATGAATAAATAACCAAGCCTTCTTCAAGCTCCTAAACCTATGACTAAAGCACTTGGTGATTATGATCCCATTGAGCAACTTCAAGTTATTATGGCTAAGATCTCATTGTGGGACTTGCTTCAGTCTACTCCGGTTTACCAAGGTAGCTTCAAGAAGCATTGAAAAAGATCCTCTTGCCTTCTTCCACTAGGCTAGTGAATGATGATGCGTTGATAGCTCATATTTGTGTGGATTCATTGAATATTGCATTCTATCTGCAGGAACTCCCACCTCTAGAAGTACAGAAGCAAGTAGACCCTCTAATGATTATAGTCAACACTAATAATATTGGCATTAGATGTACTCTCATTGACATTGGATCGATGCTCAATGTATGTAGCATTGATCTATTGCCTAATATTAATATTGATCTATCATCTCTTGATGCTTCTTCTTTTGTCATTCATGGGTTTGATAATGTTGGCAACCTTTGGGCAATATAGTCTTGCCTTTGAGGTTGGGGCCCATTACCATACCCACCCTTGTATATGTTATGTTAGAAAAATTACCATAAAACCTTCTTCTTGGTAGACTGTGGATTCATGCTATGGGTGCAATCCCATCTACTTTGCATAAGTCTATTAAGTTCATTTGCAATAATTGAGTAGTTATATTCAATGTTGACCCTAAGGCTATGCACTTATGTGAGTTAGCAGTTGTTGGTAAGGCTTCAGTTGTGCCTACTCTTATTCCTTCAGTGTCTTCCAAAGTGTCAATGTTTACTCTAGCAGTACCTACTACAAAGGATACTCTTGAGATAGATGTCCCTAAAGAAGATCCTTCTGAGTAAGGAATCCTACGTCTTCTACTTTTACTTCTCAAAGGAATGCATGTCTTGGTGATGATTGGGATTCTCTAGACTTTACTGGACCCTTTAGTGGGGAATATAAAGTCAACTTGATCCACTTAGACCTTCTGATAAGATCATCCCCAACCACTATCAAAGATGATTATTCTTTTGTACCACGAGGTAGTGTAAACATAAATTGTAATGTTCTTAGTATTGATCCTCCTTCTAAGCAAGATGATTACGCTTCAAAGAGGATAATGTTGGAAATCTTGTTAGAAAGGATGATGGCGATCCCGTAGAAGAGTATGATCCCCCTTGCTAGAATAATGCTCCCTATGAGGATCCTCCTCCTCAATATTTGCAAACACGTTATGGCCCTGGCTTTAATCTTTTTGCTAAGTATGACTATGAGTGTAAAGGTTGTGAGCATAACGAACAAGGCATTCAAGTCCCTATAGAATTTACACCTCGTAAGCGTAATCTGGGGCTTGGTTGCATGAATGAGAGATCTAAATGGAAACCGCGGTTGAATGTTGACATGATGTTCACTCAACCTCATTCTCGTAGATTGGTCCATCCTCCTTTGTCTTCTATCTTTGTATCTTCTTCTCGTGAACAGTCAAACTTTTCTCCACAAGATAAAGGGTTGCTTCCTGCTCCTCACCCTTCCTCTCAGCAAGAGTGTATGTTGTTGAGGCTTCTCAAAGCCCACTTAATTACTCTTCCTCCTCCTACCTGTAAGAAATTTCATGAACATGATAAAGAAAAACATTATTTATGTGCATACCATTGAGTGCTTGGTCATTCCACTAATGAATGTAAGGCCTTGAAGGATAAAATACAAAAAATTCATGATTTAGGTGCCATCACTCATTTATTTGTTGATGCACCTGCCTCTTCTTCAAATGACAAGTGATATCGAGGTTTACCTCTATGTTGTATGTTCTAAGTATCTTGCACAGTTCTCCTCCCTTGTATGTTGGGGGCAGTGATAACTTGTTCTAGAAATGTGTGTCCTTCTTAAGGACCCCCTCTCTTCTCTGTCTTTCAAATGAAGCATCCCTCTAGTGGAACCCTTTTCTTTTGAAGGGTTCCCAAGGGATCCCTTTTGAAATATTTTATCTCAAATAGATACTATGGCGTCTAGCTTGGGGGTAGCCTAACTAGACCTTGCATTTCAAATAGTGTGTCCCTTGAGTGGACCCCTCTTCTTTTGAATGGTTCCCAGGGGACCCGTTTGAAAGCCTTTCAATTCATTAACTTTCTACGTGACTTTCTACTTGTTCACCTAAGTGGATGCTTTATTTTTTGACATGTTCTATCTGCGGATTAACATGTCACTTTGCAGGTGCGCATGTAAAGTCGCTTTCCAATCTGACTCTATGAAGTCCCCTTCCAATGGGTGTCCCTCATGTGAGAGATCTTGGGGGTTGCCTCGTTATGAGTCTATACAACCTGTAAGGCTGCCTTCCTATGGGTTTCCTCCATGTGAGATCTTGAGGGTCCTGTATGGGGTTTGCATAAAACAAAAAGTACAGTGTCACCTTTTAGCCAACTTAATGCTTTCTTGAATTTAAGTATTTCTAACTAAAAATCAATTTTGGTTAAACATATGATCTAGTAAGATTCATTCTAGCTAAGCTAGATACTTCCACAACTTTTTCAACTAAAATTGTTGGCTAAAAATATATAGAGCACCACTTTAAGTCCAATTTACCAAAAAAATAAAATTATTTGAAAAAGTTGAAGTTTCAATAACTACTGCTAATGTAAATA
>VDFB02134192.1:0-23717 GCA_007258455.2 Sequoia sempervirens | reverse complement strand
TTATTCAATCTCTATATTATCATCCTTTGCAATTTGACATGAGTGTGGATACTTTTGGACAACATTTGGAGGAGGCCTCTTTGTCTTTAGAGGGGATATCCTTGCCTTTGAATCATGTTCTACATTCATCTCTACTAGATTCTGGATTATCCTCTTCAGCAGTGTAGCCTAGAATGCCTGTTTGGAGTGTGTCAGCTTTTGACATCAACATGGAGACACTTGAGCATGCTTCAGAGGCATCATCATACATCATCCATATTCCTGACATTGTGCATGCATCCATGGTGTTGTTTCTTCCTGAGGGGAGGAACATTGTTTGGTGAGATTGGATCATCTTCAACATTCAATATCGAGCTTCTACCATCATTGTAGGAGACTCAACATTGAGGGGGGGCTACCTTGTCTCTCTTCTACTTCTCTCTTATGGGGGGGTCTTTTTCCTCACATGGGTATTTTACCTTCTCATTCATCATTGAGAGCATTTCATTTTTTGTATTTTCATCTCTCTTTTGGGGAGGAGTTTTTTCCCACTGGGTTTTCTCCTTTTCTCCATTTGTGAGAGATTTCATTTGCATATGTACATGGGTACCTAACATGGCCTAGTAGCCAGGACATCTTTGTTTCATTTGCATAATAATCTGCTACTCCCTAAGTTGCACTTAAGGGGGGGTGTTGGTGTAAATAAAGTCTTGTACCTAGTTCATTCATTACTAGGGGACTTATTTACACATGTTAAGTTTACTTAGGTCCTAGGAAGGAATCTTTCAAGAAGGTTTTAGATGTCATTAGTTGTTATCTTATCTTTTGAATTGTAACATATGTGAACCTGGTAAGTGTGATTAGTTGTCTCATGTCATATGATTAAGACACTTGTCATAATCCTATGGCATCTTGTATCTCACCTTGGCTATATAACCTAGGGGTCTCTCATTGTACACAACACATCAATCACATAATTGAATCATATTGATAAGAATACAATTTATTCTTGCCACATTCTATTCTCTCTTTTTGTTCTTTCAATTTGGTTTCAAGATCTTGGTAGCCATAGCCAATTCTAACAATTTTTAATACTAAAAAATCACATTATAAGAAATAATGAAATACAATGTTTATATTTACAACTTAGAAATTTCAAATTTCCAATCTTTTTATTGTAAACATTTTTTTTTTCTTTAGTCATTTCCACTAGTTCACAGCAGGATTTCTGACAACCCATATAAAATAAGAGACCTTTAATAATTAGACGATATGCTAAAATGTACAACAAATATACAATACATACACATGTATAACAATTCTGAACAAACGGAACACTAAAGATATACACAATGTATATATAGCTTGGAGAAGAAGGCTGAAAAGATGCACAATATATGTGAACAATAATGAGGAAAAATGAGATATGAAGTGTACAATGTATATACAACAATTATAGGAAAAATTAGAAATGCTAATAATATACAACAAATATATTGAAAAAGATTGTTGTACACAAAATATATACAACAATTTTTTTTTTAAAATGTGTAATATGCTCTATTTTAAAATTAATGTTGAAGATGTGCACGATGAATGATCAAAACCATGAAAAAATGAAGATATGCATGATGTGATGAAAATTAATAAAATAAAGTATTTAGCATTCAGTTGTAAATTAAGAGGGAATGAATCGTGGAAAGGAAAACAAAGAAATAAATTGAATGATATTTTAAATTTAAAGTAGCATATACATGAAATACTTGTTTTGTTGATAAATAAGATGGAATGAACTTGAAAAAAATTCAATTTAATATAGTTTGGAGTTATACAATTTGTGTAAATTGTTCAAGTACACCTATGACACATCATGTTATTCAAACCAATTCAAGTGGTTCAACTCACTCTTCAATAACATGTAATATTCTTTGATGATCATCATTATCTAGTCTCCACTTATGACGTCCATGTGCATGTGGAACTGGATGGAGGGATAGGGCAGTAGCAACTACTAGGTGGCTATATTGATATACTTTGTTCTTAGGTTGATAATCAATAAAATGAATCACATGCTAAATAATTTTGACTTGTTTCAGATATGTCCCTTGCACTACAACTGATCCAATGGGAACCAACATTCGAAAGTAAGATATAACATTTACAAGGTCAATACAAGTAACAAATTCAAAGTATACATTCAATAGATAAAACTTGCAAGAGCATCCATTTATTTTTTCAGACCTATGGGGAACGACATTCCATCACTTATTTCTAATTCTGCTAGCTTTTGCCTCTCTCCTATGCAACGCAATAGATAATAACTAACATCTCCTATGTTTCCAGGCTCTACTATGAATGAAAAAACATCTCCTGCACCAAATTTACGTGGAAAATTTGTAAAAAAAAGAGTTCCACTATCATTTAAGTATATATAAATTTATTTAAAAGAAGTAACAAAAAAAAATTAAACAATTAAGTTACAAATTTACACAAGCTTGTACATGTATGATATAAATATATACACATACATACCCTTTTTAATCAGTCCTAAAATATGGTCATAATCAATTAAAATCAAAGGAATTTCTTCAAAGTTTTCATCTTCATCTTCATTGTATGTGTCACTAACATCTAATGGAACCAAATTCCATCCACTGGCACATCTTTGCTATTGGTTGTTGCATTCATCATAGTTTTCTAAAATGCAGTCATAACAACAACATGAGTAATCCCTAGTCTGCAATTTCCATGGGAAACTATCTATAATCATGACATAATGCAAAGATATTGTTTTCTCTACCATCTTGCATCCATGCATTGATCTTCTATCCACACCTACAAAAATTAATTTTTCATTAAAAATTATAATTTAATATAAATATATTCATACTAAAATAAATAAATTTGAATGTACACGTATATGTATATTTAAAGATTTAAATTCAAACAAAAACATACCTTATATCTCCCAAAACACTCTATGTGGAATGTATTGGTTTGTTGTTGAAGATGTACCAACCTCATTTGATGCAAAATGTTTTACACCATTCAACAACATCATGCGCATCTTTTATGCGATCTCCCTCATAATTCATTTGATGCTTTCTTAGAGCACGTTTGATGCAAGCTCCTGCACCATCATGTTCACCCTTTTTGTTCCCACTCTCAAAGAATCTCCAAACATGTGGTATGTTGTCATTTCGATGATATCTACATAGTGCATAAAATAGCCTTAAAGATTTAAATTATGAAGCACATCCATTTGACCATACAAAATGCTTTTCAATTTTGATACCCCTGATTGCCAAATATTCAAAAAAAATCTTGAAGCAATGTTGTACATATAGTGTGTCATGCTCTTTGTCATCAATAATATAGAAGTGATATTCTTTCTTAATGACTTGTTCCTCAGATGTATCATCAACACCATCCAAATCCATTTGTGCATGTCAATAACACACATGCACCATAATAGTGATCTACTCAAAAAATAATTTGTGATTGAATCTCTTTTTGATGTACAAAAGAGTAATTCTTTGCAAAGTCAACTATTGATAACGCTGTTCCAAGTGGGAACATATCTCTTAATGTTTGAAATTGTTGTGCTTTCCACTTAGAAAAGAAAGCATGTTGTATTTATGGTATCAATTTATGGAACTTTTCCATAAATGTTTCAATAGGTATCTCCTCTTCTACATAATCTAACCTTGTTGATTCTTTGCCACTTTTGGCATGAAACTTTATATACTTGTAACTCTTGCAATTTACCAACTTTTTCAAGTTAGTATCTTCATCTCTCAAAGGAATTTTAGCCAAATTTCCACATGTTTCACAGAGTCATTGTATGCAACTTATTTGATTGGTTGCATTATCATCATCTGATTTATCACATAGGATGGATGCTATGAACTTGCTTTTCTAAGAGGTGCATTCTAAATACCATCACTTTCTTCTCTAATCTTTTAGAACACCTGATAGTAGAGATAAAATTCAATATGATAACGACAACAAAAAGTTTCAAAAACCTTTTTTGTCTTCACATAGTATGGCTTTAACCTTTCAAACATTGTTTTCCCAATATTTATATGTGGATTTGAATTATAAAACATCACATACATCTCATGTTATGTTATGTCTAGCCAATGTTTTGTATGTAATTCATTATTATTGGGTCCAATTCTTTGTCCGATAACATCTCTACTATTTGATGAAGGACTGTATGATCATTCCAAAAGGTTGCAATGAATTTCCTAAAAACATCTTGAATCCTATCAGATCAAGGAGCTCTACACATAATTTCCCAATTGCCTTTTGAGGTACTATCATTAAGAAAATTTCTCCTTTTGACATATTGTGTCAATTTCTTTCTGTCAAAACCAATCTCGGTTGAAAGTGAAGAGATTTGTCTTTTTTTGGCCATTTTTCACTTAAAATTGATGTCAACATGACTTTTCTTGAAATTTCCTTATCTGTTGATCGAGATTGTTTCTGAATGGAACCCAAACCTTTTTTCAAAATTTCAACAATGTCTTTTTGATGCAGTTAAAGACCAAGACCCTAAATTGAGGTGTTTTTCTTTGTAGCCACCACACCAATATATCATCTACTCAACATAATAAAAATGGTTCTCATAGGGAAATAAACAAGCCCACAAAATTTTGAAATACAAATCATCAATCACGCTTATAAGTGCACTAAAAACTTTTGACAAACCACATTTTGGAAATTATTTTGAATGTGCAAACAAATTCTATTTCCTCTAAAAAATTTGGTAGTAGAAGCTCCCACCTTTATCTACAAGAAATTGATTCCAATTTTTCTACCAAGACAACCATGCTAAAAATCAAGCTGAAATCCCAAAAAAATCATTTCTGAATGCTGGAACTATGTTGCAAACAACCTTGTGACATACCACTTTTTGAAAAATAAATTGAACCAGCAAATGAAATTATTTTCTTCTAAAAAATTTTACAATGAAATCTCCCATATTCATCTATAAGAATACATGGTCACTATATTTTTTCTACCAACAATACCATATGAATTTTCAACCCAAATTCTCAAAAAAATCTCATCTCTAAACACTAGTTTCCTACAACTTCATTGTTGCAATCCCTTCAAGATTTCTCCTTTTTTGTTCTTGGTATTTTTTTCATTTTCATCCTTGGATCTGTAAATTAATTTTAAAACCACTCCCAATATGGTTTTGAAAACCTCCTGCAACTACTACCTGCAATTCTGGAGAAAAAAGCATGCAAGAATGTAACTCCTTGTTGCATGTAATCTCTATTGCAACATGTCTGGTGCCCAATTAATTTAGCACATGGGAATTTTATTTTGAGCCCAATATTAATTTAAAACATTAAATATTTTAAATTCCAACTTTGGGGAGTTGGGTTTTTCCAATTTTCATTTTTTAAATTTTTTAACCACATTAAATGTGCAACTAACAACACTACCAAACTACAAATTTTGAGCCAATAAATAAAATATTGGTTACAAACATTTGGATCCAATTATTTCCCAAAGATAATATTTAAGCATTAAACTACCCAACCAAATTATTAAATAATTTTTTTTATACCCAAAGTGTCCCCAAATCAGGTGCTGAAAGGTTTCCTACAACAAGAAACCACTGAAGAAAAGGCGGAATTAAAATAAAATATTTTTGGGGGATGTAGGATTTCCTGGTACCCCTGGATGCTCCTGCATTAAATACTTAGGATAAGAATAAATTTTCCATGAGTTGGAGCTCATGAACATTTGAAGATCCTGTTTTTATTCTTCAACCACTTTTCTTCCTTATCAACCTCTTCTTCTTCTTCACTCTACTTTGAATCTTCCTATCTGTTCCTTCCTTCATCCTTCCTCTCTTTATTCCCCTCATTAAATTCATTTCAAAATACCAAGATTCTTCTTTTCACCCTAATTTTTCATTATCAACATCTGCATACAAATTAGCATTAACAAATTCATATAAATCAAATAATTCCATTTGCACTTATTTCTTACCTTGTCTTCCTTCATTCTCCCATTCTTCCATGTCAATAAAATTGATCATACCTTTTTGTTTTTCAATTTGTAACCTGTTATTTCTGCCCCTAACCATCTTTCCCATCTCACTTTCTTTCACCAATTCATCAAAATATAAATCAACATGAACATCAACTTCAACAAATTTTGAAAAATCATCAAATATATTAATCTTCCCCTCTTTCCCTACTAGTATATCAATCTCATATCCATTATTGTAAACCATGTCATTTTCATATAAATCAACCTCTTCTTTATCAACAAATAATTCTGAAAATTCAAACTTTACCTCAATGTTTGTTGCAATTTTTGTTTCACTAGTTGTTAACACAAGTTACTCCTTCTCTATTGTTGCAATTTGCATTGATAATTCTTCTTCTTCATCTATTTTTGCTCCTTTAATTTAATTATTCACTATCTTATACTCTTCTTCACTTTGTTTTCCCAAAATTTCTAATGTTTCCAAGTCCTTCAATAAACTAAAATTTTCTACAACTTCATGGTTATCTTCTACAACAATACTATCTTTTTCATGCACAAATTCATGTATCTCTTTCAAATCAAATTGTCTTTCATAAATATCATATGGATGACTATTTACTTGAATATTTTATTGCTTCTCTATTGCTGCCCCAACTTCACAATCACCATATTAATTTATCTTTTCTTCATGCAAATCAATATTTACTTTGTAAAACTTGAAGGAAACATATAATACCTTTGCTTCTATTGCTGCAACTTCTTTTCCTATGTATGAAATTTCATTTTTATTTTCTTTTATATCATCAACAAGATGCACATCTGCTGCTACCTCTTTCTTTCTCCATTCTTTCCTTGTTCCTTTCTTCTTTTATTGATTTCTTTCATCTACATTCATGTGGGCTATTCCCACATGACTTTCTTTCCATACTCTTTCCACCATAGGGCTGCTACACTGCACTTCAACATTCTCCTTTTTTTTTTCTTCTTTTCTAAACCTCTGCTTTTCCTCTTTCTTCTCTTCGCTATCCTCTATTACAACTTCTTTTACTTCTTCATTTCCTGCACACAAATCATTATTCACAAACTCATTATGAAACAAACAATGTAATTTAACTTTCTTCTATTTTTTGATTTTCTTCAACTATAGCTTTCTTTTTCATTCCCAAGCTTTCCTCAAGGGCATCCAATCTCACTTCTATCTTTCTCAACTCTTCAAAGATATTTTTTTCTCACTTTTTCCCAATACTCTTCCCAAAATAACATTCTCATAGATCTTTTAATGATCCATCTTGTCTTCTTCTTCAAATCCATTTTAGAGACTCACAAGTCCCTCTGTATTACCAAGTCCTCCTTGCAACAATCTCTCTTGCTTCAGGGTATCAACCCTCTACAATCGCAAGTGCTTCCTGCAACAAACTCACTCTTGCTTATCCTCTACCCAATAGATGGTTTCTAGAAGATACACCTCTCTCTCATGCACCTTCTACCTAGCCTTAACCTCTACTGGAGGATAGTAGTCACAGATCCTCTTTGATACCTATAGTAAACAAACATTCTCAAAACTCTCTCTCTCTCTCTCTCACAACTTCACTTCAATCTTCAACACTCTTCACCCACAGGTCCTGGTGCATACTATGCACTCTCAAGATCTTCTAGCTCTAATATCGTTTAATGCAGTTGAAGACCATAACCCTAAATTTGGGTGTTGTTCTTTGCATCCACCACACCAATATCTCATCTACCCAACATAATAAAAATGGTTCTCATAGGGAAATAAACAAACCCACAAAATTTTAAAATACAAATTATCAATCATGTATATAAGTGCACTAAAAACTTTTGAAAAACCACATTTCAAAAATTATTTTGAATGTGCAAACAAATTCTATTTCCTCTAAAAAATATGGTAGTAGAAGTTCCCACCTTCATCTACAAGAAAACAAGTGATTCACAATTTTTCTACCAAGGCAACCATGCTAAAAATCAAGCTGAAATCCTAGAAAAATCATTTATGAATGTTGGAACTATGTTGGAAACAACCTTGTGACAAACCACTTTTTGAAAAATAAATTGAACCAACAAATGAAATTATTTTCTTCTAAAAACTTGTACAATAGAAGCTCTCATATTCATCTATAAGAATACATGATCTCTATATTTTTCTACCAACAATACCATACTAATTTTCAACCCAAAATCTCAAAAAAATCTCATTTTTGAACACTAGTTTCCTTAAACTTCATTGTTGCAACCACTTCAAGATTTCTCTTTTTATGTTCTTGGGATTTTTTTTTATTTTCATCCTTGGAGCTATAAATTAATTTTAAAACCACTCCCAATATGGTTTTGAAAACCTCTTGCAACCACTACTTGCAATTTTGGAAAAAAAAGCATGCAAGAATGTAACTCCCTGCTGCATGTAATCTCTCCTACAATATGTCTGGTGGCCAATTAATTTTCCAGCAGCACATGGGAATTTTATTTTGAGTCCAATATTAATTTCCAACATTAAATAATTTAAATTCCAACTTTGGGGAGTTGGGTTTTCCAATTTTTATTTTTTTAAGAACATTAAATGTGCAGCTTACAACACTACCAAACTATAGATTTTGAGCCAATATATAAAATATTGGTTACAAACATTTGGCTCCAATTGTTTCCCATAGATAATATTTAAGCATTAAACTACCCAACCAAATTAATAAATAATTTTTTTATGCCCAAAGTGTCCCCAAATCAGGTGTTGAAAGGTTGCCTGCAACAAGAAACCACACAAGAAAAGACAAAATTAAAATAAAATATTTTTTGGGGATGCAGGATTGCCTAGTACCCCTAGATGCTCCTGCATCAATTTTTGTAGGTGCGAAATTTTCCTCTTTTTCATACTCGTATCTACACCTAGCAATTGTAACGACTCTTGTAGCTCATTAATAAGAAGTACAATTGATAATAGTTGGGCTTGATCGAGTGTATCAAGGTTATTGAAATGAGCAATTATTTTCTTTGCAGTTTTGTTCATTGACCTCCTAATACTATGTCTAGGTTGTTCAACATAAAACTTCAATTTTTCCATATCCAATTGAAGTAAATGATCTAAATTTCTAGAAGAAATTTTTCTCTTCACCTCTTTGGCTAGATTCATATGCTCATCCATGATGGTATCCAGAAGTGATCCTGACCCCTCTCCAATATTCATTCCTTGCACTTGGGCCTCCTCCCTAACATCAAATATATGTTCTTCAACCTCATTTTCTCTAGTATCTAAATTTGTCTTGACTTCTACTTTAGTTTTTGTATGTTGATCCCTTACACAAAAACACGTCGAATAAATTTAACATATGGAACTTAAAGGACGATTTTAATGGATCAATAGGTGGATCTTGACTATGATAAATTAAGATGTAGTTTTTAAAATATACCCGGTCTTACAAGAAAATGATGACACTGGGTTTCTTAGGATAAATATGAAACATAAACTTTTATTTTATCTTTAAGATCTAATAATTGACTCCATTCTTAAGAGAGATTATAATTGGTTCATCCTTTTAGGGATCTAAAATTAGATCCCCTTGAGCCTTAAATATCTCAAATAAGGAGTTAAGATCCTCCTATCATGTGTTGATCTTATCCTCACTCTATTTTGTTATGAATTATTCACTAACTATATTAATTTTGGTATACCCTAGAGTTTTTGTTTGTAGGAGACTTTCTAAAAAAGGTTATATATTTTAAATAGGAAAAAATCCCATCAAAAGGGTATGTGCAAGATCATGATGGGCCAAAAAGTGGCAATATGATGGGTATTTGTAGGGTATGTGGCTGACGAGCTTTCTTTTACCCAAAATTGATGAAACAAAAAGGGTTTTTAAAGGATGTTCTTAGCTTTCCACCAATATAAATTATGCTCTACTTTGAATTTAATAAATAAGTATTATTCATTTTCTATTTGAATTACGACTAAAGTCCTAATTGATATGCTAATTGAAAAACATTTGTAGCTTTCAAATGGTATCACATTTTTTGAATCTAAAACATGTGTCACATTATATGCTTCACATACTATAGGATTAAAAAAAGAAAATTTGAATTTCATGAAGTTTTGACCAAGTTAAGGTGGTTAGACATATAAGTTTTATATTTTTTAAAAGTTGTAATAAAAAATTCATAATTAATTATTTACTTAGAAAAAATTACAAAAAAATATGTTTCACATCGGGATATGAGTCCTCTACTTATATCTAAAATTTTATAAAAAATATTATTATTTTATTGTGGTTAGGTGGTAAGACAAACATTTACTTCTTAGTTTTTCCTTGAAATTTAAGTACTGTTGCATTGAAATTTCAAATTTTCACCAAATAGATTTAAAAAAAACCTAGTAGTTTAGAAACTACATTCAATTTGCTACAAATTCTATTCTTACATATTTTTGAAATAATATAGATAACTTACTCAAATTTTTATGTCAAGTTGCCTAACTCTAATTTTTCTGAATTTTTTGCCACTTAAGGGCCTATTTTTTCCATGATGATCCTGCACATACCCAAAACTACCATAATATTACCATGGACTTAAGTTCAAGAAAGGAACTTTATCAATAGGTTCTTGCCAACATGATTGAACCTGCAATTAAGAATTGGAAGTCAAAGACATTCACAAGCGAACAAAGAAGAGATAGGTCAGTGACTTTATTGAAACCCTCGTTCTATTATAATTACCATATAGAGTGCATTTGCTATGTTATCCTTGTGTTTTGTTTGCCAAAGGCCTTAAGGCCATGAGCCATGCAATGGATAGTGTGTGGGTATATTATGACAAGTATTGGTGGGTTCATTAAAACTATGAAACTCAAAAGACTATAGTCAAAAGAAGGAGACCATTATATTGAGAGAAACTTAAAGAACTAAATGCATTGCTTTTAGGTGGTCATGAAGAAGATTGAAGGTCTACTGGAGAACTACATTTAAGGCACAGTAACCATAGTAATGAACCATGAAATGAATCAAGATGCATGATCATTAAGGAGGGTAATTCAGTGATAGTAGGGAAAGGGAAAGAAGTTTTCCTACTAGGAAATCTATGTAAAGAGGTTGATAGTAGTGATATTTTCTTTGAAAAGTTATAAGTCACCAAAGGACATGTCAAGGTGGCTATGCATAAATCATTATGATAAGTCAGAACAAAATTAGCTGCAGTTAAAGGAGTGATAGCAATATTTGTTTTCTTACTAATGTTATTGGTTAGTATACCTTGATGTTGCATACTCATCAATAAGACAATGGGGATGAAGTAGTCAGCACATTCAAAATAGATCAAATTCTTTAGATCAATCTACTTAGTCTATTTCCAAATTAGAGAAAGAAAAGCTAAATGCAATACTAATATATTTAAAATAACTCCACCATTCCATAGTTTTCTTGCATTAAATTTTTTGGAATGGAAGCATGTTGTAATGGGTTGTATGACACCACTCAAGTTATGACATTTCAAAATGTTGAGAGATGGCTCAAGGAGTTGAGAGATATGCTAAGCTTTCCATGGTGATGATGGTTGTTGGTACTAACAAGTTGAATATAGAGCATTATAGGGCCATATCTTTTCATACATTGAGGAGCCAAGGACACTACAATGCAAGCTAAAGAAATAGTAAATTTTGACTCCATGAAATGATAGCGAGAAGATAGTGCATGAGGAGTGTTGATTTCAAGTAGATAGGGACAAATCTTGGAAATATTAAATTATATATTCAGACTGTGATTGATGTAAATACCATTCCTCCACTTGTTCAACTCATTCAAAACGGATGAGTTTGATGTTGAGAAAGAAACAACATGGGCTATGCCATATGCAATTTTTGGTGATACACACGAATAGGTCAAGTATTTGGTGAGTCAAAGATGCATTAAGATTTTATGCAACCTTTTTAGTCTGTCCATATCCAAGGATTTTTTTTTTTTTCTTCAAGGCCTAGAGGAACTTCAGTCACTTTCATGTAAAATGAAATGACAACAACCTTGAAGGATATCAGGGAACTGATTTCAATAGATTCCAAAATTTATATACACAATTCTGGGACATTTATCATAAGTTTGAGTTTAAAAAAATGAAGACTATGGTAGGTGAAATGGAAAAGAATGGTTGTACCCCCGATGCTGTCACTTACAATACATTGATTCATGCCTTTTGTATACAAGATAAGGCAAGGTCAAGTGTAGGAGGACATTGTTGTTCTAGAGAAAGGTGCATGATAGCCATAAAAAATAAAATATTCAGTCCAAGTACAGTGACAGTCTTAAGGGAAAAATTTGCAAGGAAGGTTATGGTTCTCATGACCAAAAGATTAGCCATTTGAAGGAAAACATTGAAGATAACAACTATGATCATCCATAGGGGATAGCATACCAAGGTGATAAAGACAAATGTATTGGAGGTGACAAGGTACCAAAGTACTTCATGTCATGGAGGGATGTATAATCTTAGTTGCAATTTGTTTTTCAAGATTGAAGGTTTCATTAAATCTATGTAATAGCATAAAATCTTGGTATTCTAATGATACAATTAGTGATTCACATCAATCTATAGAAATCATTGACATGGCATAAAGAATGCACCAGTGTGAATTTCAAGGAGAACTACAAACTTGTTTTCTATATGTCATTGATAAAGATAAGGTACAAATAAGGGAAAGACATTAAGTTGGAGGATTCCAAAGTCATATTGAGAATGATCACTCAACCTTTGTGAAATTTTTGCAAGGGAAAGATATCTTAGGTCTACACAATGGTGTGATGGCATGGGATAGAGAAAATGAACAAATGATAAGAGAATGGTATAATATAAGATTTATCAAAATATATTATGTGGACAACTACCATCAATTTGGATTCCTAGTATACAAATATTATTTCCCAATCACAATTTCCTAATAGAAACATTCCTTCAAGCTTGTAGTTTAGGTCCTCACTAAATATGTTAGATTTGGAAAATAATCATTTGAACGAAATGATCCCTCCAAGTTTAACCAATTGTTTTGAGTTTGAAATGTTGAATTTTGGGGATAATAATTTGGGGGGAATGATTTCGTATGAGTTTGGTGAGCTTAGTAAATTGTAGTCACTAGTGATAAAGAATAACCAACTAAACAAATCATTCCCTCTTTCCATATTAAACTGCACATAATTATATTTTCTAGATGTTGGGAAAAACTTATTGAAAAGCCATATTCCAAAGTCAATTGGAAACCTTTCAAAGTTGATAGTGTTAGAAATGAGGAGGAATGATTTTGAAGGTAGTATTCCTATAGAAATTGGGCAACTGACAGACCTCCAAATCTTGGACCTTTCTTCAAATTGCCTATCAGTGTCTATACCATGTAGCATTTTCAATTTACAAGCAATGTTGTCTAAGCCACACAAGGAATTTAGCATGACTCAATTTCAAATAAATGACAGACCAATAGCTTTGGAAACTTGGGAATATGAATTGTCATGGTACATGTATAAGATTAGGTTGAATATGCATTCCAAAGGAAAAGATAAGCACTACACATATTTTTTCCCCAACATGGTGTCCATAGAGCTTTCAAACAATCAATTGAATGGGGATATTCCTTCTAATTTTGGAAAGCTGAAGGGGTTAAAGTTGCTCAACCTTTCCATGAATAATCTCAATGGAATTGTTCCAAAAAGTATTGGACAAATGATTTGGTTGGAAACATTAGATCTTTATACAAATAGTTCTTTGAGTTATTTGGGAGCTCTGAACTTTTCCAACAACAACCTTTCAAGTATAATACCACAGTGAGGACACATGCCAACATTTAATAAATCATCTTATTTAGGGAATCTAAATTTATGGGGATGCCCACTTCCAAAGAAATGCCCTTAGCCAGAATTTTCTCTAGCACCTCCTCATGTTTCTACATCTATCAATGAAGAAGAGAAAAGTGAGGAAATTGTGTGGTATGAGATTGGAGTGGGATTGTCAATATGGAGCAAGTTTTGCAACAGTGGTACTATTTATTGTATTAAGAAAGAAGTAGGGACATAAATACTTCAAGGGAGTTGATTTTATCTTGAAATCTATGTTCCCATGGCTTCACAATTTGACATTGTGAAATTATGTTTCTTTTGTTGAGGTGAGTGAATAAAAAAAATATTATAACTTTTAGAAGCTCATTCAATTTATCATTTGTTGAGCTGAGTGAATAAAAAAAATATTATAACTTTTAGAAGCTCATTCAATTTATCATTTAAAAAATATATATTTTAATTTTTTTCTTCATATTTGTGTGTTTTGTAGATCCTAGAATTACAATGATTCTACACATTAGAAGAGAAAAGCGAGGAAAGTGTGTGGCATGAATTGGAGTGGGACAGTCATATGGAGTTGGTTTTGTAGCAGTGGTAGCATTTATTGTATTAGAAAGAAGTGGGGACAAAAATACTTCAAGGGAATTGATTTGGTCTTCCCATGGCTTTGCAATTTGATATTGTGATTTTTTCTTTTTTGTTGAGGTGAGTCAATATAAAAATATTATGGTTTTTGGAAGTTTATTCAATTTATCATTTAAAATAATATATTTTTTAATTTTATTTTTTATAGTTGGGTGTTTTGCAGATCCATGAATGACAAAAATTCTACAAACATCGATAATGTTATGTTTCTTATTTGATATTTTGAATAGAGGTTGTTTCTTATATCTATAAAAACTACCATTATTACTTCAAGTTATTGATAAATATTATATTTTTCATTTGAGTTATATTTTTTAAGATTATATCATTTGATAAACCTTATATTTTTCATTTGAGCTATTATGGTATAATGTTGAAGCAAAGAAGAGAAGAAATAATAAAAATATAGGAAAATTAAGGGAAGAAGCACTAGATGAAATTATGGTGAAGTTATAGAAGTAGAATAGAGAAGTATGTAATATATTACATATGGATGATATATAGAAGAGAAATATAAGGAAGAATATTGATGTATAAATGAACTAGTAATAGAGTTATGTATGATGAATATAATTTATTGCATGATCATCTAATGGATGCATGATGTGCTATTATTTATTTGTGAATATATGTGTATTGTCAATTTTAATTGTTCTTTCCTACTACATCCTTTTGTAACTCACCACATAAGTTCTTTTCTCCCTCTTATTCCTCATACTAGGGTATAAGAACTACACCAAAGTAACTTAGGCTAAAATCTTTTATCTATGCTCATTTTTTGCTAAAAAGGTATGCCATGCTTGAGGAGCACTTCCAAGCCAATTACATCATTTTACAAAAAAAATCTATTTTCATTACAATTACCTAGTGATTTTTCCTTTCTTTATGTTACCATTTCTTGAATACTCTATTCTTGAATTTAATAGAGTAATTAAGGTTGTGCCCCACACAAATATCTCATCCTACTTATTAAACATGAATTATCCTTGAAACCCCCACTTGTCATTGCTACTTGTAGAATACACCCTGCTTCTTCTAAATTGGACTTACATTACTATAAGAAGAGATGACCTTTTTCCATTACAAATTACACTCCTAAAATGGTTTATTCTTCCTACCTTGAGTCTTGACCCTAAGTCCCCTTCCCAAGAAATTCTTTCCTTTGGCCCTAATGGTCTTGAGAGTCATGGAAGAATGAAATTTTTTGGTGGTGAAGATATTAGAAGCACTAAAGTCACATTCAAGAAGAAGGGGAAAACTATGATGAGAATTGTAAGAGAAGGGAACCAACCATGTCAAGGCTCCAAGTCATGGAGAGCTAAGAATGGAAGGCTGCCCTAACTTACCTCACTCTAAAGGGTATCTTGAAATAAGGATAAAGAATGATGAGGAATATAATGTACTTCAATCACTCTGCAGATCCCAAACTTAGGTCTGGGCTAGGCAAGCTAGTTTTAGGAGTGGGTATTATGCCTCAGACAATTCTCTGCCTGAGGATGACAATGCAGTTCTGGGACATCAACACGATGCACTAACATCTCTTGAGCATGATGACACTCGTACGGTTAGAAAATAGTGAACAAAATACAAACTGCTCAAAAACTAACTAACAACCTAGCTAGTTGATTTTTCTAGGAAAAATAGAATAATAAAATATGATAGATAAAGTTAGAAATGATCAAGTAGATAGATAAAGGTTAAGGTGATGAAGATGATCTCACAAAGATGCACGTTCGCTAGCTAGCTTCACATGTACATTCACTTGCACACAAGCAAGAAGGGGAAAATTATTGGGGCTGTATAGGGGCCTACCTCAGTTAGACCCTTGTTTTGGTGTTTCCACCTCCACAGCCAGCCATAAAGCAATGGAGTAGAAATATGTGATAAAGGAAAGAAGGAGAGAGATACACACTACAAAACAGTATTATGCTACTCAACTAAATCACAAAGGAGAGGAGTGAAATATTACCGCCTCCACCTAAAATCTCACTAGCCAATGGAGGAGAATACAAACTTGGCCAGGTCACCACAACCACAACTGTGATGAGAGGAGATCTTGCAAGACCTCAAGCCCATGTTGCTATGGCTTGCTTCACACTTGCTATGTGGAGTTGATGGAGTGTTGTTGCTACTACAATGGAGTGTTGAGAATGCTATTTGAGAGTGAAGTGAATGTTGAATGGCTTGAGAATGTGTGTAGAGATTGCAAGAGGTTGTGAGAGAGATGAAATGAAGTAAGAATGGATCAATTTTAAGGAGAAGAGGGAAGAATCTTCCATTTTTGGGGTCGGTTGGTCGAAGAGGGACATTACAAATTGAAACTGTAATGCCTCTACCAACTTCAGATGCGGGAATCCATTAGGGACGACAACCTGCATGTTGTGCATGCATCCCTGACATAAATCCTCTCACCGACACAAAAGACAGATGCCAAGTGGAAGGAAGGCAATTGGGTGATGTGGAATTTCACCTTCAGATTTGATTTTCTAAGGTGAGGTTGTGTAAAAGGGGAATTTGTGTAAGGGTGAAAATTTTCTCCTATACATTTTTCCCCCACTTTAGCGAGCATGAATACAGATGAGTACTTTAGTAAAGTAGATCGAAGAGTGAGTAGGGTTAGAAATTTATACTTGAACCATCAAGGAAATAGAATGCAATCTGGAAAACTCAAAAGTGTAGAGAAAGTAAAGGACTCCATAGGTACTCTCCCTAAGGAGCTTCAAACAAAAGACTCCATAGCCCCATAGAACTATGTTGCTGCACAAAGTACACTGAAGGCCCTCAAACCAACTATGGAAAAGCCTCACAAGATGAAAGCATCTCATAGACCTGCAAACCTGCAAGGAGGCAACCCCTAGGATCTCTCGCATGAAGGAATCCTCGAGAAGTAAGCACCTTACAAGCTTGTAGACCTACAAGGAAGGTGTCCTCCAAGATCTCTCACATGAAGGAAACCTAATGAAAAAAGCAACTTACAGGCCCATAGACCTGGAAGGGAGTGACCCCAAATATATCTCACATGGAGGAAGCTTAGAGGTGTAAGCACCTTACAGGCCCACATACCTACAAGGAGGTGTCCCCCAAGATCTCTCACGTGGAGGAAACCCAAAGAAGGAGACTCTGTAGAGTCAAAAAGTGCCTTTACAAGCACACCTACAAAGCAACATGTTTGCCCATAGATAAAACATGTCAGAAGACACAAAGTGGCCATGCAGGAAAATAAGTGGATAGTCACATAGACCATCAACAAGTTAGAAGGATTTCAAAGGGGTCCCTCAGGAACCCGACGTGAAAAAGAAGGGGTCCATCCAAGGGATGCACTGTTTTAAAATGTGAAAGGGATATTTTTTCTCAAATCATTTCATCATCAAGGAATTTTTTCAAAAGATGTTCACTTTATCAAGGAATTTTAAAGGAAGAAGATGCCCCCTTGTGAGGGGAAGGTAAAGGTTGCTTCCATCTCAAAGGAAATTTCTCAAGTTCTTTCTTGGCGAACCCATGATGAAGGAAACACGTTCCGTTAGGTCCAAGTCAAGAATGCAATTCTTGAAAAAAGCTTGCAAAGATTCTTAAGAAAAGATTCATTAGCAACAAATGCATTTTCTAAAAAATCAAAGTGTCACAGAAATGGCGTTGTCACACATGAAAGGGGAAACTCAAGCAAAGAAGAGAGAAAGATAAGAAAAAGAGTGAAAGAGAAATAATCACAAATAGAAGACACATGGGTGATCTGATATTTTGAGGCAAGAACTACTCATAAATATATATAAGTATTATAGTAATATATAGATGAACTGTCATCAACCCCCTACTATATTAGACCATGTGAAGAATACACGAGAAAACAAAGTGAAAATAAAAAAATGGGTCAACATGGAAGAGAGGCCTAAATTCCCCCAACACTTTGAATCATCCCTAATTTTCTAAAAATTAAACACAAACATGGAAGAATGATGTACAAATAGAAGAAGGTTTATGACATAAAACCACTCTTGTATCCAAGCACCAACAAAGGTGATAAGGGAAATCCAAGAACACACAACACAATTATGGGGGAACACATCACAACACACACACATCTAATCTAAAGATAAAGAATATTCCTCCCCCTCACACTCATCGACCAAGAGGTCATCCACTTCCCAATCTAGATTGTTATAAGGGGAAGCAGGACAAGCTTGCATCGGTGAAATATTAAGGGGAGGAGATTTTGACCCTCTCACAACAAGGGATAAGGAAGAAGGCCCTGTAAGTTCTTCTCCATTGGGCTCTTGTGGAGCTATGGTCAACAATTTCATGAAGATCATTGACAAGGCCAGAACTTCATCCGAAGAGTTAAACATGCACTTTATTGGAGTGCCATGTCATACCTCAATGGATGGAGAGGGTTGTGCATGAGATTCACTGCTTGGATCACTGAGTGACTTAGGGGAAATGAAAAAATTAAGGGAAGTCAGGATTGGTTCCATCACTAGGATAGAACAAGTAAGTGCAGGACCACCATTCAGAGAGGGTGGGATCCTCTTACACCCTCCATTGCTGGAAGGCCCATCCTCCAACTTCTACTTTGTTGGGGGATGTGAACTCCCTATAAACAACATGAGAGGCACAAAGGAGGAGGAGGATGAGAAAACTGCAGCAGATACCACCAAAGTATTTGGCATATTCATGGGTTTAAGGAATGGTGGGATGTCTAGAAGGGACATCAAAAAGGGTAGCTCCACTAAAGGAGTGATAAAAACTTGCACCTTCTTGGGGTCAGGTGCACTCGTGCTCATAGTAGGATCCAAAAGAGAGACTAATCTTGATTGAATGGAAGCAGAGGGGAGGAGAGAGAAGGATGCATCAGGAGGCCCTAAAGTAGGGGTGATCAACTCCTCTTCCTTCTTCTGCAAAGCGGCTTGCTCAGCTATAAGAGCCTTTCGCCAACACTTGTGCTCACACATAAGGTGGTTGTTGTGACTCTTTGAGCTAGAGACTAGAGGCTACGAGGGGATGCAAGGATTTTGCTCAGCCATGGGAGTGTCCACTTCAACTGTTTCCAGTGGAGGGATAGGCTCCTGAACGAGAGTAGGAGGAAGAGATTGAGAAACAACAGGGGGAGTTGGCTCTAATGCCTTGGCAGCGGGCCTCTTCTTATTTACTAATTTAGGAGCAAAAGTAGTGGGAGGAAATAGAGGCTGAGACATAGAGGATTCCCCATGGGGACCCTTTCTTCTACCATATCGCATGGGCCTAGGTTCCGTGGGAAGAACAAGAAGCTTGAACATGGGACGCTTGGACTTTCACCAAGCGAGCACCATAGGGTTCTCTTGCAAATGTAGAACAACACCTAATGGTGCCACAATGGGGTGAGAGGAAGCATTAGGATGGACAATGTAAGAATAAGAAGAGGGACCCTAAAGGGGTTTCTCTTCTTCTATTCTTAAGGCCTTGGCAACATCACTATCGGCTTTCAAACAAGCCCTATGCAAAACAACTTAAGGTGATGGAGGGTACCTCACTCTAGGCATTAAGTGCCCCTTCTTCTACTTTTGATATGTTTGGTACAAGAGGTCCTTCCTAGGTGAAAGAGGACCAATGGGTGTAGGCCAAAAGTGATCTAAAGAATAACTTCCACATGCAATTGGTGGTCTATAACTGGTGTCATGGATCACATGCACAAAACACTCATGAATAAATTTCAAACATTT
Organism: Sequoia sempervirens; assembly: GCA_007258455.2. Lineage (NCBI taxonomy): Eukaryota > Viridiplantae > Streptophyta > Pinopsida > Cupressales > Cupressaceae > Sequoia > Sequoia sempervirens. The sequence goes on along the minus strand of VDFB02134192.1, from coordinate 3,574 downwards.
GTGCACAACCATGGGAACTAAATTCATAGCTACTAACCAAGGGATACCCAACTTCACTATGAAGAGTTCAAACCCTGGGATTATGTCAAACAATAGGCTTATAAATTTAGGTCTAACAGGGAATAACAAAATAATACTACCAAGAGGAGGTATGTAAAGTTTGTTATGTGTATAGATAGTGCTCACAAGTGTGCCATATCCATCTCTATGAAAGAATTTGATTAACATAATCTCCTCAGTTGTAATGTTCACCTAAGACATTGGGTCAACAAGAACACCTACTACCGTGTTCCCATTGATCCGCATAGGGATGTAAAGAGGAGATGGTTCTCTATTAAAACCCATCGACATATCCTACAAGGTGAAGGTTATACCTGTACTACTACTCATAGGTTACACAGAGGGGATAGATAGACGTAGAAAAGAGGACATCATGCACACTAAACAATACTCTCACAAAGCCTCCCAAAGGTCTGAAATAGGATAGTGACCTAGTTAAGTTTTTTCTCTGCAATACTTACAGAACCTTCCAACTACGCCTACCAAGAGTTGCAGGCTGGGTTGCAAGGAAAAAGGCCCTACAACGCTCACACCTACAACACTTCTAGAATATGAGGAAAGGAGCTTTCAATACTGCTAAATGGAACCAAAATGGTTCATGTCAAGTTCACCAAAAATGTAAGAGAGGGGGGCCAACCACGTCAAGGTTCCATGCCATGGAGAGCTGAGAGCGGAAGGCTGCCCTAACTTACCTAAATCTAAAGGTATCTTGAAATAAGGATTGAGAATGGTGAGGACTATAATGTACTTCAATCACTCTACAAATCCCAAACTTAGGTCTGGACTAGGCAAGCTAATTTTTGGAGTTGGTTATGTGCCTCAGACAACTCTCTGTCTAAGAATGGCAACATAGTTCTGGGACATTAACACAATGCGCTGGCCTCTCTCAGGTGCGCTAGTGTGTGTATAGTCAAAAAAATAGTGAACACAATACAAACTACTAAAAAACTAACTAACAACCTAGCTAGTTGATTTTGATGGGAAAAACAAAATAATAAAATATGATAGATAAAGCTAGAGATGATAACTTGTAGATAGATGAAGGTTAAGGTGATGGAGATGATCTCACAAAGATGCACATTCACCAGCTAGCTTCACATGTATGTTCACTTGCACACAAGCAAGAAGGGGAAAATTGTTGGGGTTGTATAGGGGCTTGCCTCAGTTAGACCCTTGTTTTGGTGTTTCCACCTCCACGGACAACCAAAAAGCAACGAAGTAGAAATGTACGATAAAGGAAAGGAGAGAAATACACACTACAAAACAATATTATGCTACTCAACCAAATCACAAAGGAGAGGAGTGAAAAATTACCACCTCCACCAAAAATCTCATTAGCCAATGGAGGAGAATACAAACTTGGCTAGGTCACCATAGCCACAACTGTGATGAGAGAAGATCTTGCAAGACCTCAAGCCCATGCTGCTATGGCTTGCTTCACACTTGCTATGTGGAGTTGATGGAGTGTTGTTGCTGTTGCAATGGAGTGTTGAGAATGTTGTTTGAGAGTGAAGTGAAAGTTGAATGGCTTGAGAATGTGTGTAGAGATTGTAAGAGCTTGTGAGAGATGAAATGAAGCAAGAATGGATAAATTTGAAGGAGAAGAGGAAAGAATCTTCCATTTTCGGGGTCGGTAGGTCAAAGAGGGACATTAGAAATCGAAAGTGCAACACCTCTACCAACATCAAAAATGATAATCTATTAGGGACAACAGCCTGTACATCGTGCATGCCTCCCTGACAGAAATTATCTCACCAACACAAAAGACAGATGCCAAGTGGAAGGAATATAGTTGGGTGATGTGGAATTTTTCCTTCGGATTTGATTTTCTAAGGTGAGGTTGTGTAAAAGGGAATTTGCGTAAGGGGTGAAAATTCACTCCTATATAAGAATGACCCTATTTTCGATGGTAAACTAAAGAAGTGGAGGGTAGAAAAAATAATCCTAAGGTGAAGATTAAAGTGAAAATGGAGGATGAATTGATTTGGATGATGAGGTAAAGTGAAATATTTATGCCTTGCCCCTCCTATTTCACTAGCTGATCTTCCATGCCATTATCCCTCTTTAGAGGTTGTTGGTTCAATTGTGAACTTGATTGCAAATAAAAATATTGATATGAACAAAGAGGTTAGCATCCATCATACAATCCTTAAGTGGTTCTTCATTGAGACCAACAAAATGAAACTAAAAAACTATTTAAATGGATAATAAACTTCTAAGGAAAAGGTGCTTGTCCCTATGAAAGAACAACTTTTCTTCAAACATTGGGAGGTTGTGGAATAAATTAGTGAATTGAAAATGGAAAACACTAAGAGTGGTGAATGAATTACATTTTTAGAGAAATATTTGATTGATCAAAGCTATTCTAAGGAGGGTAAGAGCCCCCATAAAGAACAATACCAACAAAATTAAAATGTTACAAGAGAGATTGAAATCTTACTCCATTCTTGATTAGATTAGTCATAGCTTGAGAACTAGAGGACACAAAGTAAAGGTGATGAAGGGAGAATGAGGACACAACCTTCATGGAGAATCACCTTAAATTTTTGTAAGATTGGAAAGTTGTTGTTTCTCTCTATCAATTGTAAAATTCCTTGGATTCTTGTATTCCTCTAATAGATTCCAATTGCATCCCCTTCTATGGCTTGCCAGTAGTTAATTTTGAAAATAATTAATTATCTTTTTTGTTCTACTCTCATCAATTTTACCATCAAATTTTTCATGATCTCACACTTGTGATTTCTATTAACAATGCTCAGTACCTATTCACTTTTTTTGTCTTCTATTAAAGGCTTTTGGTATTTCATGGTAATTTATCATGTTGGGTATTTATTTCATCTTTCAAGTTTGGGGCTAATGAAGGGAAATGCATGTTAGCTTAAAGAAAGAAAATTAAGGTTGTAATATTTAATCTAATGTATATTAAGATATTATCACTCTTAAATTTCTACACTGAGTACATGAAACTAAATAATTTTGAGACAGGAAATTTTATGTTGATCAAGAGAAATAAATTAATGCTCCTACATAATTCTTCAATAGCAATATAAAATGGAAGGTTAAAGGGATACGAAAGGAATAATATTGGGAGAGGCTCAAGTTTGGCATACCTTGTTTTCATCTATGATATCTTTGCAAGCTTTCTTCACGTAATCTTTGTTCCTCTTCTATTGAATTCTTTCGTCGACTCTTCTTTTGTCTTGTTCTTTTGTTTCCCATCTCCTTCTTTGTAAAATATCGCTTGACAATTCCTCTAATCTTCTCCTCCAATAGTTCACAAAAATATTTTTCACAATTCTTCAGATATTCTCCTCCAAAGCTTGCCTTGTAAAAACAAAATATCCTTGACAATTTATATGATTTTTTCTTACTTGTATAATGATTTAAAAAAGAAAAGAAAAAATAATTGCTAAATTTATTATTTGAAAAAATTCACATACTTTCAATCATAATAGAAAACTTAGAAACAATAAAAATTACAAATATAAACAAAAAAAAAAACCTAAAAATAGAA
>VDFB02134190.1:0-22247 GCA_007258455.2 Sequoia sempervirens | reverse complement strand
ATAATGATCGATGCCTCATTCTTTTCTCTCTAAATATTTTTAGATAGAAATCATCGAGAGGTCCTCAAAATGGGTCATTAGGATAAATCAAAAGAAAAGATCAGAGAAAAATAGTTAGTGTTATCTATATCTCTTCCAAGTTTATTTTAGCTAGGATGATGTCTGATACTGATGTCCATCACAAAAAGGATACATCCTAGGACATGTTGATCAGATGGTTTGATGTAGGATGATGATGCTAATGATAATTTGTTGATATAAACTTCACTAACGCATTTACGTATGATTTAGACTTTAGATTTTGACAATTAGGTTCTCACTTTATGACTTGTGATACTTGCTTTCTATTTATTTTGCCAAAGGTTAAAGATGGTGATGGATTTATTATGGATGGAAATTTATTATGACTGAAAGAAAAATGGGATTGATGGTTTTGGATATTTTGGAATATTTCAATGTTTTTGGTATTTTGAAAATGTTTTGAGGTTGTTTTTTATCTTTTCAAAAGTTTATGTAAATATTTATGGTTTTTCAATGATATTTGTTGTTGTCTAAGTATTTTGAATTTTTTGAGTGTTTTTGTATTTTATGAGTTTTCAAATGTTTTTGGGATTTTCTATTATTTGGATGCTTAGGGGTTTTCTGATATTTGAATGTTTAGGGATTCTTTGCATTTTGACCAAGAACCTAACCTAAAAGACCTATCCTAGGGGCCTTGAGAGCTAATCAAAGATAAGCCTTTCCTACGTTATACACACAAAGACTGCGTAGTTTGACTAAAACGACTTATTAACAATTGATGGATTGCCAATTTATTATGACAAATTCCTAAAGGATTGACCTAGGGTGTTTGAGGGGCACATCAATGATGTCCTTTCCTATGTTCAAGCTTAGAGACTCGTAATTCAACAACAGGACACTATTTTTGGATTTTTGATGTTCGACCTTTTTAGGGTTTTTGATATGTTTTGGATTTTTTATATACAATTTTCTAATTTTTTTTGGATTTTAGCCATATAGGATTTGGATTCTTTAGAATTTGATGAGGTTTTATGAATTTTTTTGGTGTTTTATTATAACTATTAAGATATAAAAGAATCATATATGATTCATAATGAATTTCTCCCAATGTGAAATGCTAGACTACCTCGATGTAGGCAGGATACGTTGACCTTTGGAATATGCTAAGTAGTACTAAGGGATATGATACTTCTCAATATCAAGCTATGATAAGGATGTGGATAAGACGATGGATTAATAAATAGGATGAATGGTGCAAATAATGGTAGGATAAAGAGCCAAAGAATAGATGGAGGTGCTTTATTTACACAAGGTGCATGTTTGCCATGTTTTCACCAAGGTACTTGCCCAAAGTGCCACATAAGTGGTTTTCAATAGAGGAAATTTTTTTTCTTTTATTTTTCAATCCTTTTTCTCATTTTTTTTGGATTTTGATCATTTTTTATTTTTTTGTATTTTCAGATTTTACACCCTTCAAGACTAGGCATAAAACTTTAAAAGATGCACATTGTTGGTTGGTTCCTATAAGGGTTCACTTTTAGGTGTTGACAATTGGTATTCTCTTGATCCATAACTTGTTGTGATGATAGAGGGACCCAACTAGTTAGGATCAAAATTTCCTTTGCTGTCCTGATCTAGAAGATTATTTTGATTCTTCTTTAAGACAAGATCCCCTACCTAGAAATACCAATATTTGATCTTATTCTTATAGCTCCATTTCAGTCAGTTTTGATATATTTGAAAGTGATTAAGGTTTTCAAGACAATGGTCATCCAAGAATTCTAGCTAATTCAACCAAGATACTTTGTACTCTTCATTAGTGATCAAGTTTTTTAGTGACACTCACAAGAATGGGAGCTCAACCTCAATAGGCAGCATAACTTCTAAACCATAGACTAGGGAGAAAGGGGTTGCACCTATTGGAGTGTGGATACTAGTTTGATAAGCCCAGAGAGTGGGATTTAGTTGTAGATGCTAGTCACAACTAGTTGTATTGACCATTTTCTTTAGGATCTTCAGAATGGTCTTGTTCGTAGCCTCAACTTGACCCTTTCCCTAGGGATAATATGTTGTGGAGAATCAGTGTTGGATATTGAATCTTTGATATAGCTCTTTCACATCTTGATTCTTAAATGGGGTTCCATTATCTGAGATGAGGGTTTATGGAACACCACAACAAAAGATTAGATAGTTGAAGACAAACCTAGAAACTTTCTTCCCCATTATGTAGGTCATAGGAGTGGCTTCAACCCACTTGGTAAAGTACTCAGTGGATTTTATGGTAAACTTATGGCCATTGGATGAGGTTGGAATGATTTTTCCTATGAGGTCAAGTCCCCACTAAGAAAAAGGCCAAGGTGTGATCATTGGTTGCAATTCTTGAGTTGGAGCATGAATCAGATCTCCATGTTGTTGGTGTTGGACACACTTTTGCACATATTGATGAGCTTCCCTTTCCATGGTTGGCCAATAGTACCCCATCCTCAACAATTTCTTCACTAAATTCATACGACTAGAATGGGAACCACATATTCCATTGTGTACTGTTAAAGCATTTAAGGCTTCCTCTTGGTTAAGAAATCATAGTAATATTCCCTCAATGCTTTAGCGATAAAGGGTATCACCTAGGATCACGAATCAAGATGCCTTCTTGACAAAGGTCTTTTTAAGGTTTGAGGTGATATCAGATCAAAGGATTCATCTTCTAAGGTAGGTAAATATTTCATGATACCATGGGGATCCAAGACCAACAATGACACACGCAAATTCAAATTCAAGGATTCTGAAAGTTGGTATGAGAAGTTGTTCTACCAATAATTCACACTGTAGGACATTGTTCAACATGTCTAGCAATGATAAAATTGTTGCCATTACATCTGCTACTTAGTTGTTCATGCAAGGAATCTACTCAAAAGTTAGATCTATAAAAAGGTCCTTGAGACATTCCACCATATTTTTGTTAGGAGTGAGCTTATCATCCTTAGTTTAATAGTCATCATTGACTTGGTTGATAACTAGTTGTGAGTCTCCATAGACTTTCATCTCTTGTATCTACCACTGAACTGCTATCCTTAGACCTATGATTAGGACTTCATACTTAGCAATTCTGTTAGTACAATGGGATGACAACCGATATGGATTTGGAATCCAATCACCTTGGAGGGGGATGAAAAGAAAACCTACTCCTTATCCATGTTGGGTGAATGATCCATCAAAGTACATCTTCCATTGGGATGTGAGATTGATAACGAACATTGATTCATCAAGGAACTTAGATATTAAATGGTTCTCTACATAAATAGGTGCCTTTGCTAGTTGGTCAGTGATCAATTGTCCTTTGACTGCCTTGCATTCTACATACTCTATTACAAACTCTATTAAGATCATTACCCATTTGGCCATTCACCCTATGAGAGTTGCTTTGGATAATAGGTATTTCAAAGAGTCAATCTTGGAAATAAGTTTGATTTGATGTGACATGTAGTGCATGAACTTTTGTGAAGCAAAAACTACTGCTAAGCATGCTTTCTCAATGGGTGAATAGTTCATTTCATATCCCACCAAAGTCCTACCGATGTAGTAGATAGCTCTTTCCTTTATGTTTTCATTATTTTGTGCCAAAAGAGCTCCTAGTGCCACTGATGTTGCTAATACATATAGGATCAATGGATTGTTCAGTATTGGTGGCATGAGAAATGGAGGTGTTAGTAGATAGTCTTTGATTTGCTAGAAATTTTTATTGAACTTCTAATCCCACTTGTAAGTTATTCATTTATGGAGAAGATGTGAATAGGGGTGGATTTAATCTAATAGTTGCACTATAAACCTCTTGATGGACTACAATCTTCATTGTCAACCTTTCATCTGCTTTAGTGTTTGTGGTGGTTCTATGTCAAGGATGGCTTTTACCTTTATTGGATCAATTTTTATCCCTTTCTAAGATGATAAATCCAATAATTTTTCCTAATGTGACCTCAAAGGCACACTTTTTTGGATTCAATTGTACCTTGTATTATTCAAGTATGTCAAAGATGGGACCTAAGACTAGTGTGTGCTCACTTCTTTTCTTTGGTTTTTCCAAAATATCGTCCACATAATCTTAAACTATTTTGTGGATCATTTCATGAAAGATGAGGGTCATTGCTCTCTAATATGTTGCTCCTACATTTTTTAACCCAAACAACATCACGTTCCAAAAATAGGTTCCCCATGGACAAGTGAATGTAATTTTGTGTTGATCCTCCTTGGCGATCATGATTTGATTGTAACCTAGAAAACCATCCATGATTGACAACATTTCATGCCCTGTCGTTAAGTCTACAATGAGGTTGATATTAGGAAAAGGAAAATCATCCTTCGAGCATGCCTTATTTAAGTGCCTGAAATCAGTATAGATTCGGATGTCCCCAATGGGTTTTGAGACTGGTACTAGGTTTGAAACTGAATCAAGATAATCTATCAGTCAGATGCATCCAATGCCAAGGACCTTTTGTAATTCTAGTTTTACCAAAAGTGTTAGCTAATGGTGCATCTTTCTTAATTTTTTCTTGATTGGCTTGGCTTCGGGATAGAGTGCAAGATGATGCACAACTACTTCTAGATTGAGCCCTAACATGTCTATGTATGACCATGAAAATTTATCTCTACACTCTTTCAGGAATGTTTCTAGGTTCTTTTGTTCTTCATCCAACATAGATTCAACATAAAAGGTGATCTTGGGTGATTCCTCTATTCCCACCTTGACTAGAGTGGCCTTTTCTACTAGCACTACTAACTTCTCTAGATGCATTGCACTAAAAGGGAGATTGAATCCCTCATCCTTGGGTACCTCAAAGAGGTTTTCACCTTTGGATGCATCCTTTGTTTTTATTATTTTAGGATCAGAGAGTGTCATAGTTTGGTTTTCACTCAAGGATATACATGTTAGTTTCATTTCATAAATTTGGAAAATGAAGGATTCAATTGTCTCCCCATAGTATGCCCCTATGTTGAGATTTATGTCAAAACCTACTTTGTGATCTTCCCATGGTAATTTGTCGCAAAGTCCCATGAATTTTGAGACACTTCATCATTTGAGAATAAATCTAGAATTTTTGGTCCATGTCAACGAGTTGGGGGTATACTACATGTATTTCAGTTGGTTGATTACTCAAAACAAAGGATGTTATGGATATCATGAAGAGGGAGTTATTCTCAAATAGGTCAGCAACATCAAGGGGGAATTCATCTAAGGTCATATCATGTGATGTAGGTAACCAAGAGGAAGCCTCAACTCATTTAGAAAAATTACCTTTGCCAATAAGGGTGATGTTGCTAGTATTACAACCTAGGACAAGATTCTTTAGTCGTTTCTGAGGAACGATGGGTTCTAGTAAACCATTATCATTCTATCCTATCTTCTCATTCCCTTCATTAGCTGCAAGATTTTGTTATCATCTTCCATGGGAAGAGTGGGGATAGGTCATTCATCTTGATAGAGGAGTTTAGAGAGATCATCCTCATTGACATCTTCTTGATTCAAATCCCCCCACTTGGTGAAGGTAGTAGATGCCATCTTGATACTCTCAGGATCTTTGTTGCTAGATGAAAGTTTCCCATGAGATTGAGGAGAAATAGGTAGCTCTCATAAGATAAAGGTGTTCTTCATTAGCTTATAGTTCCCACAACCATCATCCTAGATCACTGCTTTTATATTAGGTATGTTTTATACAATGATTTCTTTGTTTCAAAGGTAGATGCAAAGGATGATGGGTTAGCAAATGAGATAGAAGGCGTAGGCCCTTCCTCATTCTTGGGTACTTGAGGAATTTTATAGAATGTGGCCTCAAGATTTTTGCAATAGTAAAAAGGCTCAGGTTCTCCATGGATAGTAATCTCTCTGCCCTCGAAAGGAAACTTCACACATTGATGATAAGTTGAGGCTACAAATTTTAAGGCATGGACCCATGATCAACCAAGCAAGATGTTATAGGGAACATCAAGGTTCAACACTTGGCATGTAGTTTTTACAATGAGGGGTCCCACTTGGATGGGTAATGCAATGATTCCTTGTGATACTCATTCTTGGTCATCATATGCCTTGATGGTGGCACTCCTTGTTTTTTCAATAGTCACTTTTGAATAGCCTAGATTTTTTATCAGCTAAACGGTGTAAATGTTCAATCCAACACCTCCATCTACTAAGACTCTTTTCACCTTGTTCTTATGAATGATAACCTCAAGGTGAAAAGCACGATTATGAGATGGTTGCGATGATAGGTCTTGCTCTAAGAAGGTGAGAAGGTGATTAGTGAAATGGCCTACCATAGCTTTGAAATTGATTGGTATCAATATCCCGTGGGAATGCATGACTCTATAAAAGCTTCTCCAAGATCTCCCTATGTGTGATGGATAACTTTAATACTTCTAAGATTGATGTTTGTGTGGGGGTCTTCTTAAGTTGATCTAAGAGATTGTACTTGCTAGGATTTGATGTTGACAAAGTAGGTTGTACCTTAGATTGAGATGGAACTCCTTAGATAGTAATTTTTCTATGTTGTCTGGTGACTCCACTCTTTGTACTAGGACCTTTGATGGTGAAAATGGTAATGATGCTATCATAAGAACCAACTACATTGGAATAGGTATATTTCACGTTTGTGTAATCCTTAGCTTTTCTGTTATTGTTCCCTTTGCTATGATTTGGCATAGGGTTCTTGTATATCTTAAGATCTTGATTCCTAGCTGGTACCTCAATAGATATGGTTTCATTCTCTATTAGGTCTTGGATAATGTTTTTGAACCTCATGTAGTTTTTTGTTTTGTGTCCTTTAATCTTGTGAAAGTCACAAAGTTCTTTCTTGTTGTACTAGGATAGTTTCTCTTGTGGTTCTTGTTAGTTTTCAAAGGTGGGAAGTGTTATCATATTTAACTCTACCAACTTTTTCATGATGGTTTCTATTGGTTCAGATAATTGTATGTATTTTTGTTTAGGATAGTTGTTCTTGTTGGTAGTTCACCTTTGTTGCATGTCAATGTTATTGATTTGATTATTCTAAGGATGTGTTGTTTTTTGCATAGTTGGTTGAATGTTAGCAATGTGATTGCTGTTTGGCCTATGAGCACTCAGGACCACCTTAGCATCTACGATGCCATCATTTGTTATGCTCTTGTTCTTAGCCTAGACACGAGGCTTTTCATTTGAACTAGTTGATGGGTGACGATCTTTGTCAACTTGAGTATTCACTTGTGAGATTAGAGCTCTCTCGATGTTAAGGGATCGAGGGAAAATCTCATTATAAGATGTGATGCATTTCCTTTTCAAGTAGAATGATAGATGAGGTTCTAAATTTTCTATGATGATTCCCACTTGTTGTTCATCAAGAAGAGGCCATTTGCTCTTACTATCTCTCTATCTCCATCATTGTAAGAAATTAGTGAAAGTTTCTCCTTTGTTTTATCTAAGAGTGTATAGTTCTTCTAGACTTACATCTGTGTCAAGGTCAAAGGAGAAGTGATTGATGAATTTATCAATAATTTCCTGGAAGTTTTTGATGTCAAGAGGTAGATGAGAAAACCAATCCATGGAAAGACCTATTAAACTTCAAGGGAAGAGGTGTATTATGTAAGAATCATTGTAAGCCACCTCCATACACATGATGTTAAACTCTTTGACATGGTCCATAGGACTTCCTCTCCCTTTGTATTTATCAAATTTGGGGATTTCAAAACTAAGAGGGAATGGTACCATTGCTATGTTTTGGTCGAATGGATAAGGACATAGATTGTGTATGGGGATTCTTTATCTTTCCCATCTAAAGGTCCTACATTTCTTGAGATACTTCCTTAAACTGCAATGCTAGATCATCTTGCGGGTTTGGTGGAGGAACATATGGTGGAATTAAAAATGCATTTTGATATCATAAGGTATTGTATGGGGTGTATGGTGGTTTGAGATTTCATGGAGGTGATTGGGGGTATTGATGTATATGTTCCTAATGTATTTTTATTAATGATTTTTTTTTGAGGATTATAGTAGGAACCTGGTTGTTGTTGTTGTTGTTGTTGCTATTGGGCATACTGTTGAGCTAGTCAGGCTTGTTGTTGTTGTTGTGCCACTAGGGATTGTTATTGTGCCTACTATTGTTGTTGGACCACGAGAGCTTTTTGTTGGGATTTTTGTTGTTTTTTTTGTGATGCTAAAGCTCCTTGATGAGCTTGATGTTGTTTCTGGGCTAAGGCTGCTTCTTGTTGTTGTTGTTGGGCTGTTAGGACCACTTGTTGTTGTTGATGTTGGATGGCTTGTTGATAAGCTTGTTGTGATTACAATGTAGGATCAGGTGGTTGGGATAGCTAAGATGGATTATGAGTGTTGATATTTTGAGTGGGTACCAAAATCCTGATGAGAGGTGGAGGGTTCCTTAGTTTAGCATCCCTTGTAAGATGGTGGATTGATGTGGAGGAATGCAATTTTGAGGTCCTATTTGAGTTTGTATAGTAAAGGGGATCGTGGGAAAATATGAGGATAATGCCATTAGATTTTTTGATGGAAATGACACATTAGGACCTTGAGTCCATTGATTAAAAACATTCCCTTGTCCCATGTCTTGAGGATTTCCTTGTGCTAGAGATGCAAACAAGGTATTACCTAGGTTGGTACGATTTGTGACGATGGGATTGTTCTAACTATTGGATGTTGTGTTTTCCTTACAAATATTTCATTGTTATTGATGCAAACACTATTAGAATTAATGCATTAGAAGTTGTATATGTCAAGGATATTGAGAAAATTGTAATAAAAAGAGTTGTAGGTTGTCAGTGGTGAAGTGAAGTTCAATTTGTCTATGAGTTCAGTACATTGATGATCAGAGGTTGTGTATTGAAGGGTTTCTTTTCAAGTATATCTAGTTCATACAGATTGAGTTTCAAAGATCTGCGTGAAGATATGATCGACTTATGAAGATTTGTATTTAGATAGTCTTTTTGTTACTTTAGTTTGTATTCTTGAATGAAGATGATGTGATTTAAGTCAATTCAGTTGTGTTGAATACTTCTCTAGTGATTCATGATGTTTTTGGATGTTTCTAGATCATGATCTATCTATGTTGAATGTTAATATTGATCGTTGTGCTTGTGATATGATATTTTCTTTTGTGTGTTCATGTTTTTCATGTTCTTGGCCGACAAGGTGTTTGTAGCATGTTGTCGATCTTTAAGGAATAATTTTTGAAGGTGGTTTGTGTTCAAATATGTTATTTTAGGCCTTCACTAAGTTGTGGCTGACCTTGATTGAGTCGCATTAATAATTGTTATTATTTTGGGCTGATAGACTGTTATCATTTTATTATTTTCATTAAACCTGACATGTAGTGGTTTAATTTCTTGTTGCAAATATATATAAGCAATTGTTTATTTCATTTTATGTATGTCAAATATGTGTATGTGCAAATAATTTTCTAAATCATTCAAAGAAAGAGAAGAGTGAAGAAAAGTGAAAAAGTGTTCATGTACTTAATTGAAACTGTGATCAGGGATTAGTAGATGTTATTTTATTAGTTCAAATCCCTACGGATGAAATTTAAATCTTTCTATAAGATAGTGTGTCTTCCTTTAGGTAGTAATATTTTTTGTAATTGAGTAGTGAGCTCTAGGTAGTGCACTTGAATGCATGTGCATTCCCCACTCATATTTCTTTATACTTTTAATAGGGTATAATCTTGTGGACTAACCTCCACCGTGGTTTTTCCCCTAACAAAGTTTCCACATAAAAAATCTTGGTGTTATGTGTGTTTCTAATGTGTCGATGATTTTTTATTTCATGGTTAATAATCAAATCTAAGAATAAGCTTGATAATGTTAACAAGTTTTAAATTTTTGGGACAGCTGATTCACCCCCCTCTTAGTTGTCTACCCTTGTGTTGCCAACAATTGGTATCAGAGCAAGTTCCTTGGAAGAATTTTAATAGCTTAAGGTGATCGGAGATGGCGACATACAAGAAGGATAGTTTGAGATTTGATGGAAAAAATTATTCCTTGTGGAAGACTTGAATGGAGTGCCATCTAAGATGCATTGGTGAATCCTACTAGAGCATTACAAGCAATAGGTATGTTATACCTAAGAATGGTCTTACTACTATTGTTGAGATTAGGGATGATGAGTATAATATCAGGGCTAAGGAAGCATTGTTGAGTGCTTTGACTGATACTAAGATGACTAATGTTATGGATCTAAAGACTAGTTATGAGATGGGCATGTCTTGGGATCATGGTATGCCAAAGCGGCCCTTAAGGCTAAAAATTTTAGAAAAATCAGTGTTAGGCAACTTGGCGTAAATATTTGAATAAGTTATCTATATTATTTCAAAAATATGTAAGAATAGAAGTTGTAGAAAATTGAATGTAGTTTCTAAAATACTAGGTTTATTTAAAAAAAAAAAATCTATTTGGTGAAAATTTGAAATTTCAATGCAGTAGTACTTAAATTTCGGGGAAAAATAAGAAGTAGGTGTCTGTCTGACCACCCTAACCATAATAAAATGATAATATTTTTTTGTAAGATTTTAGATATAAGTAGAGGACTCATGTCGGATGTGATGCATATTTTTTTGTAATTTTTTCCAAGTAAATAATTAATTATGAATTTTTTATTACAACTTTTAGAAAATATAAAAACTCATATGCTAACCACCTTAACTTGGTCAAAATTCATGAAATTTAATTTTATTTTTTTTTAATCCTATAGTATGTAAAGCATATAATGTGACGCATATTTTGGATTCAAAAATATGATACGTTTGAAAGTTATAGATGTTTTCAATCACCTCTCGATCGAGGGACTTTAGTAAGTAATTCTAATAGAAATGAATAATAATTATTATTAAATCAAATTAAATCATAATTTATATTTTGGAAAGCTGAGAATCTCCTCTAAAAACCCTTTTCATTTCATTAATTTTGGGTGAAAAAAAAGTTGACCACATACCTACAAATATTGCCACTTTTTGGCATACCATGATCTGCACATACCCGGATGGAAAAGTTGGAAACTTTGTATGAAGGTGATGCTAATGTGAAGATTGCTAAGTTGCAAAGTCTAAAAGGGAAATATGAAATGTTGAGAATAGGTGATGATGAAAATATTACTACTTTCATGTAAAGAGTGAATGAACTTGTGTGTGGAATCAAATGTGTTGGTGGACAGTTGGAAGAATCAAATATTGCTGCTAAAGTGCTTAGATCTTTGCCTACTACTTACAAAGTCAAAGCTACAACTATTGAAGAGCTCTGGACTGTGCAAAATGTTACTTGAGATATGTTGATTGGTAAGTTTACTAATTTTGAGTTGAGTGAATTTGGTGATGCCCTTCCTAATATAGAATCTACATTCAAGGCTACTACATCTGGAAAAGATAAACAGAGATATGATCTGGGAGAGTGTTCTTCTAGAAAGACATTCAAGTATGAAGAAGAAATGAGACATCTTGAAGAAGAAGACAGAGAACTAGATGAGCTTGAAGTACTAATTGTGAATTTAAGAGAAGCCAAAGGACAAGGTAAGTATAAAGGAAATTTTCCTATTAAATTTTTTTCCTATAATAAGATAGGTCATTTTGCATCAAGTGTCCAAAAAGAGTTTCTAAACTAAGACATAACAAGCCTAAATTTCAAAAGAAATCTTATTATGTTGCTGATGAAGGAGTGAAAAATGATGAATCTAATAAAGGAAATGGAAGTGAGGATTAATAGGTATTTATTTCTATCAAGGAAAATAATCTTGTGTCTACTAAATCTACTAGTTGTAAAAATGTGGAGAAAGCCCTAGCTGCTCAAGTTGAAGAGAAAGATGAATCGGTGATTGATAGTGGATGTTCACATCACATGACAAGAGATAAAAGTAAGTTTATGAGCCTGGAAAAGTATGATGGTGGAGTTGTGAGATTTGGTGATAACAAAGCTGGTGTGATTCATGGCAGAGGATGCATTTCTCTTGATAGTAAGAACAATATTGATGATGTCATATATATGTGGAAGGTCTGAAGCATAATCTTTTGAGTGTTGGATAGATAGTTGTTAAGGCTTACAATCTTCAATTCAAGGATGGAAAGTGCAGAATATTGGGGTGTTCCAAAAATATGATTGCATCAGATACAAAAAAATAAGAGGTAATGTCTTTCATTTGAATATTGCTAGTAAAATTTGTTTGATTGCTCAAGTTGATGGAAGTTGGTTGTGGCATAGAAGAATGTGTCATGTAAATTCTGATAATATTGTCAAGATAAGTTCTACTAAAGTTGTGAGAGATCTCCCTAAGTTGGTAAAGCCTACTAATGCTATATGCAAGGAATTTCAGTTGGGGAAGCAAACTACAATTTCATTTCAAAGAAAACAACATAATTCAAATGAATTGTTGGAGCTTATGCATATTGATATGTGTGGTCCTTCTAGAGTCAAAAGTTTACAAGGTTATAGGTATTTCATGTTGCTTATTGATGATTATTCAAGAATGATGTGGGCTACTTTCTTAAGGGATAAATCTAAAGCTCTAGAGAAGTTCAAGATCTTTAAGGCTATGGTTGAGGCAAAGACTGGTTTGAAGATTAAATGTCTAGGATCAGATATAGGTGGTGAATTCACTTCCGATGAGTTTAATTATTATTTTTAAGTGCATGGAATAAAGAGACAATTATCTGCCCCATGGAGCCCTCAACAAAATGGAGTTGTGGAAAGGAAGAACTAGATAGTTCAAGATGCTAGTAGAACTATGATGTTGGCAGGAAATGTTCCTCATATCTACTAGAGAGAAGATGTGAGTACTATTGTTTACATCCTTAGTTGGGTACCAGTCAAATGTGATATTTGTAAGACCCCTTTTGAGCTATGGACTAGTCATAAGCCTTCTGTTAAATATTTCAAAATCTTTAGGAGTAAATGGGTGTTGTCATAATAGTGGTTTACAATTCCTGAGAGGAACGAATTTTAGCTGAAATCACATATTTTTAGAAAATATAATGATTTAAGCCTTAAAAAGTTCCATTTTAAGGATTCCAATTGAAGAGGGTTTGATCAAATCACCTTAGATCAAACCCCCTTGGATAGAACCTCGCTAGTTTTAAACCATACCTATAAATGAGTCTCCTTTACACCTATCAAAATGCTGATAAAAAATCACTTTTGATTTAGCTTTTGGGGGATCAAATGAATTCATTTAAAATTTATTTCAAATGATTATGGTATTCCTCAGAACAAGCTATCCAATGAATATAATTTTAATATGTTTTGGTTTTGTTATGTATTTGTTTTTAAGTTTTATTAAACATAGGTTTTTCATCGAAAATGAATTTCTTTGTTCTTCATGTGGAAAAATAGAAGATTATCAAAAAAATTTAAAATATGAGTGCACCAGATATTGAAGTCCTTGATCCAACAAAAAAAATAAAATCAAATTTTGACATATACAAAAAAAGTTACGCTTATATACGTGACAATCCGAATTGTAATTCGCTTGACTTGAAACTTGATTAAGGAAAAAATATTCAATAAAAAAATATCTAACCAAGTGGAAGCACTAGATATCAGAGTTACAAATCTAAATTTGAAAGAATTAGAATTTTATCCTTCATGGAAAAAGTTATCGCTATAATGGTAAAGGCCACTTTTAAATATGTTTTGAAAAATCTATTTTCGCGTGGGGAGATGGAAAAAGAAGTGCAATCTGATTCCAAAAATTTTGAAAAAAAATAATTTTAGAATCTACAAACAAAATTTGATGAGACTCTAGTTTGCACCATCTTCAAATTCCTCACGGTTTAGCCGCTATAGGTGCTTTAATGTGAAGATTTAGTTAAAAATAATAATTTCGTCTAGTTTTACAAAAATTGTAAAACCACTATTATGGGATCACCCAAATGTTATATCAGAAGAGATGAAGATTTGGGAAAGTTTGATGCTAGAAGTGATGAAGGAATATTTTTGGGTTACTCTACTAAAAGCAAGGCCTATCTGTGCTACAATAAGAGATTGAAGAAAATGATTGAAAGTGCAAATGTCAAGGTTGATGAAGACATAGCTAAACCATCTAGAACCTGTGGATATGATTCTGATGATTAGAATGATAGTACAAACAAAGGAAAGCAAGTTTAGACTTCAAATCAAGTTCAAATCATTTTGGTGAATCAAGAAGATCAAGAGGAAGGAGAAAATAGTGAAAGAGTAGAAGAGAGATTAGAAGAGCCTAAAATTCAAGATCATAAGAATCCAAGGTATGTAAGATTAAATCATTCAAAAGATTAGATTATTGGTGATAAGAACAAAGGTGTATAGACTAGGAGAAAGACTGCAGAAGAATAATATTTGATTTCAAAGGCTGAGCCTACTAATGTGAATGAAGCATGTAAAGATGAACATTTGGTTGAAGAAATGAAAGAAGAGCTACAAAAAATTGAGAAGAATGATACATGGATTCTTGTTCCTATACCTAAGGATAAAAATGTCATTGGAACTAAATGGGTCTTTAGAAACAAACTGAATGAGCAAGGTGAAGTGGTTAGAAACAAAGCAAGATTGGTGTGTAAGTGATATTCACAAATGGAAGGAATTGATTTTGAAGATACTTTTACCCCTGTTGCTAGAATTGAAGTTATGATATTTTTTCTTGCTTATGCTACTTACAAAGACTACAAGGTTCATTAGATGGATATCAAGTCAGCTTTTCTAAATGGTGAGTTGGAAGAAGAGGTGTATGCTGAGTAATCGGATAGATTTCAGTTGACTAATCAGGGAGATATGGTTTGTTGGTTGAAGAAAGAATTGTATGAACTTAAGCAAGCCTCGAGAGCATGGTATTAGAGATTGGATAAGTATTTGCTGAAACTTGGAATTAACAAAGGTACTGTTGATAGTAATTTGTATTTCAAGAATGACGATAAAGATTTCATTGTAGAAGTTTTTGTTGATGATATCATTTTTGGAGGAGATGATAGTTTGTGCATGAAGTTTTCTAATGAGATGCATAGTGAGTTTGAGATGTCAATGATTGGAGAGATGAAATTATTTTTGGGATTGAAAATTACTCAGTGAGACAAAGGGATCTCTATATCTAAGTCCAAGTATGTGAAAGAATTGTTGAAGAAATTCAGTATGGAAGATTCAAAGCCAATTGATACACCCATGGTGACCAGATGTAAGTTGACAATAGATGATGATTCCCCGAAGGAAAATCAGTCTACATACAGATCAATGATTGGTGGATTGTTGTATTTAACTCAAACTAGGCCTGATATCATGAATGTTGTATGTATTGTTGCAAGATTTCAAGCTGATCCTAAAGAATCTCACGTGACTGTTGTGAAGAGAATTTTTAGATACTTGAAGGGAACAATTGATTTTGGCTTGTGGTATCCTAAAGTTGATGATATTACTTTGAGTGCCTTTACTGATGTTAATTGGGCTGGTGATGTGAATGACAAAAAAATTACTAGTGGTGGTGTATTTTTCTTGGGAAAGAAGTTGATCTCATGGTTAAGTAAAAATCATAATACCATTTCTTTATCTACTACAAAGGTTGAATACATTGCTACTGCTAACAATTGTACTCAAGTATTGTGGATGAAGCAGATGTTGAAGGATATAAGAGTTGTGTATGATGAACCTATAGCTATATTATGTGATAATTCAAGTGCTATTAACATTTGTAAGAATCCCATGTTGCATTCAAAGACCAAGAATATATCTATCAAGTTTCACTTTTTGAGAGAGAAGGTGAGTGAAAAAGAAGTCGGATTGGAATATGTGCCGACTAAGGAGAAGATTGCAGACATCTTTACCAAGTTGTTGCCTAAGGATACTTTTGAGTATCTCAGAGGGAATTTAGGGGTGATTACCCCTCCTAATCATAACTAAGATGTATTGCATTGCATTAGTTCATGATTTTCATAGTCATATCTTGATTTGGATTGATGTTGTGGTGGTTGCTACTCAAGGGGAGTAGTCAGATGATTCATATGTTTAGATATGTGGTTCAAAGCTTAGAGATCTTTGTAATTGATTTCAAAGGGGGAGAAGAGAAATTTGAAAAAAAAATTGGGGAGAAGAACCTTGTGAGGAGAAAAGTCATGTGAAAAAGTTGAGGACAAAAGCATCAGAACCTAAGGAGTTAGTGCTAGAGATAGTTGTGTTGATGGTGTTTTTCACATCATGTGTTGCCATCAATGCCAAACAGGGAGAATGTTGGATGTTGTAGTGGTGTTACTGATATGTGGTTGTCATTGATGTCAACACTATTAGCATTAATGCATTAGAAGTTGTATATGTCGAGGATATTGAGAAAATTGTAATGAAATGAGTTGTAGGTTGCCAGTGGTGAAGTGACGTTTAGTCTACTGGTGAGTTCAGTACGTTGATGATCAAAGGTTGTGGACTAAAGGGTTTCTTTTTTAGTATATCTAGTTTATCCACATTGAGTTTTAGAGATCTGCATGAAGATTTGATCGATTTATGAAGATTTTTATTATGATAGTCTTTTTGTTGCTTTAGTTTCTGTTCTTGAGTGAAGATGATGCAATTTCAAATACCGCTTGTTGTGCATTCTTTCTCTAGTGATTCATGATGTTTAGGATGTTTCTAGACTATGCTCTATCTGTTGCAATGTAATCCACATTGATCGCTTTTTCATGATCTAAGATTTTCTTTGTGTATTCAAGTTTTTCTATGTTCATTTTATTGCCATGCTTAGTATGTTGTGGATCTTCTCGAGAATAATTTTGAAGGTGGTTCATGTTCAAGATGTTATTTTGGGTCTTCACTATGTTGTGTCTGACCTTGGTTGATTCGAATTAATAATTGTTATTATTTTGGGCTGACAATTTGTTAACATTTTATTATTTTCATTAAAGTTGACATGTAGCGATTTAATTTCTTGTTGCGGATATATATAAGCGACTTTTTAATTTCATTTGATGTATGTTGAATGTGTGTATGTATGAATAATGTTCTAAATCATTCAAAGTAAGAGTAGAGTGTGAAGAAGATTGAAGAAAAGTGAAGAAGTTTTCATGTGCTTAAACGGAACTGTGATCAGGCATTAGAAGATGCGATTTGAAATATAGATTTTTGGGACCCACTTGCTTTCTAGCTCTTCTAGGGTTTTTCACCTAAAAGGAGAAAGATGGGTCAAACAATGCACAATGTTTAACTCAAGATTATTGTATGAATATATGGGAAATGGATGTGAAGTGTGTATGGATGTATTTGAATACTTACAAATGCAAATAAATGAATGTAAACTAACCCAATGCAAGATGCTGGAAAACACAATGTTGATTGCAAATATGAACTAGAAACCTAGACAAATGAAAATAGAAGTTGATGAAATTGAATAGAGTGCACCTGGAGACAAATTGTTGTTGTTGGAAGGTTTTGGAATGTTTTAGAAGTCACTATTAATGGTCATTGGGACTGATTCGCCATGCATGGTGAATCAGTCCTCCTTCTGATGAAAAGTCCAAGAAATAGGTTTCTGATTGCCAGGAGCTAAATTCTGACAAAACTACTTTTCAAGCCTATAGATGAGACTCATTCACCATGGGTGGTGAATTATTCCACCTATAGGAATCTAAAAAATTAGGAGTTGATTTAGTGGAGCTAGATCTACACTTCTGCTCATTACAAGTGCCCACTTTTGAAACTGTCAAATTCAGGTCTGAAAATGACCTTTTGTTTATTATTTGACTTGAATGACGAAGGGATGACTTGAATGACTTTACAACTTGATCTTCAATGATTTAAAAGCTTCCAAAGGATCTAAATTTTCAAACACACGGGAAGAAAAGAAGAAATGTTGATTGTTAAGGCATGGGGGTTTGCCTTAGTCAAACCCCATTTAGGTAATTAAACCAAAATGATGAAAGAAATCAATGAAACATGCAATAATGGACTAGATTACCTTGCCATGACGATTGATCTTGAAATTCTACAATAACATGTAGAATCTGCCTTTGAAATTCTAAAAAATATCTCTTAATGGCTTGAAATGATAAAACCCTAAGTTGCTTCGCTTGAGATGGAAAATTGGTGAATGAACAACAAACAATGAATTAGGTGAATGTAGAAGATTGAAGGAGAGATGAAAAATGAGGAGAAAAAAACCTATTTATACACACTTGTTCCTTAGTAACCCATTCATACCTCATCATAGGCTGACATTAGGTAATTTTGAATAAAATCCTCAAAGAAAATTTAAAATATTTTGAATTTGGGGCCAAGGGGGACTCATTCTCCACCCATGGTGAATGGATCCCACCTAGGACCTAAAAACAAGTGTTAAGAAATATGTTGTATTTAATGTTGTTTGTCATGTTTACATTAAAAAATGTACTTAATTAAGCCTTATAAGGCCATAAAGGGGTCAAATAAAGAATGAAAAAGGGATAACTATTGAAGATGTGCCTAGAAGAGTGTAAAATATTGTTACAAGACTTTAAAACACTTCAAAATAGGACTTGTTGATGAATAAAAAGGAATATTTAAATGAATTATAAAAAAAGAGTCTAGAAGAATGTAGAAATGTCTTACAACACTTCACAACACCTTCACAAGAAGTCATTATTTGAATTTTATTTAGTTTGCAAGAGTCCAAGACCTAGTGTGGATGCATAAAATGTCTCACAACACTAGATTAAGGCCTCATTAAATCATGAATTAATCCAATGTCAAGCAAAGGGTCCTTTTTTCTATGGCACATTTATCCCCCACTTTAGTGAGAGGATGAACTTGCTTCAAACTCACACTAAAGTAGATATTCAAGAGAGATTCAAATGTAGGTCAAGCCCCCAAGATACAAAATCATGCAATGGCAAGGAAGATTGGGTGAAAAGGATGGATAAAGCTTCGATCATTTGTCTAGCTAGTTGTGGATCAGATATAGGCTAATTGTTTGAAAAAGAGAATGTGTACTCACTCTGGAGCGGCAAAAAAAAGGATGGTCCATAGGGTGAGAAAGCACAAATGTACTCGCTCTGGGGCCATGGAACTTCTGGCTATCCATAGGGTGAGAAATACCAAAAAGGTAAGATACATACGCTAGTTGGTATGCACTCACAAACACAAAGGTGGCTATGGGGAAATGCCATGCCACTAGTTGGGCTTCCCACTCAACCATATCAAAGTTATACGTGTTGATAATGTTAACAAGGTGCCACAAAAGAAAATAAAATGATTTTGATACTTATATACATTGTTAATGCAAAATAATGTTAAGGATTGTTCAAAGGGATTTTGTTTAATTCATGCAATGTCTCATCTTAGAGAACATCATGCTTAATGTCTCCAAGAGAGCTCCAAGAGAGGATAAGTGCAAACACTCCCATCTTGTTTCCAAGAGAGGAAGAGTACAAAGTCTCATTCTGGGGAACATTGTACCTAATGCTTCCAAGAGAGGAAATCACAAGAAAAGGAAAATCACACAATGAAATTGCAAGTGGTGATGTATGCCCCCACTTTAAAGTAGTTACAAGCACTCATACTACAAGTAATTGCTTTAAAGTAGAAGAGAAAGAGGAAGACATGAGATATTAAATGGAAATCCCTATGCCAAGTCATATGTTTCTGAGAAGCTACATCATGAAGAAGATAAGTATGTCACATGTGATTCGATGTTAAGACACATCATCCACATCCCAAGATTTCTCTTATACATTCATTAAATGTCAACAACTAATTAAAAGAGATAGCAACAAGTGACATATGAGGACAAAGCTTGCTAAACCCCTTTCCCCCACTAAGTGTGGGACAAAGGTGAGTTGGAAGGGTTGATGAGATCCATGTGAGAGTGAAAATCCATAGAAATTAGAGGAATTAGATGCTTCCACATAGGGAAGCATACCAAACTCCTAAAAATGTTGAATTTTACGACTCAAAGTGGTACACTCATTAGTGGAATGACCATGAACTCTATGATATGCACAAAATGGATTCTTGGAATAGCATTTCTTTCAAGTTCTTGGAGGGAGGGTGATCAAGTTATCGTGAAGAATTTTGGACAAGATACCTTCTTGATCAAGAGGAAAAGCTGATTTTGTGATTGGGGTTAAAGATATACCTTGCTTAGTTGTCATACCTATGCAAGACTTTGTATATTGTGAAATTTTCTCTTCTTCATCATAGGATGATACAAAATCTAATGAATTCAAATCATGAGCATTTTGTGCGATGACAGTTTGAACGTTTCAAGAAGAATGATATTCAAGGAAATTAAGTGTGAAGGATGAGTTAGGGGTATGTTGTGTGAGACTGAATGAAGGTGGGTAAAGGATGAGAGGGTTGTTAAGATGTCCTATGGGATATGTATGTGGTCCATTGATCAAAGGAGATCAAATAAACATTGGTGCATTCATATCCTCAGCAGATTTGTTTTGATGTATCTCTAAGTGCGGGCAATCAAGAACCACTTGTTTGCCATAGTCTAATGCCATGATATTCTCCCTAGGAGGAGAGTTGCTAGGAGAATAACAACCCACATGTGCTTGATAAGTAAGGATTTTTTTCTTCTACAATAACTTTATTTCCAATAGGGAAACGATCGAGGGGAAATTATGATGAATGTCCATAGGCTCATTCTCTTTTCCCATGTTATCTACCCTACAAGGAGAGCTTGTAATATGTTCATCCAAGTTTGAGGTTTGTAAAGTAGCTTCATCACGAGTGGAGGAGGTATCAAGAGAAGAACCACTATGGTTGTCAAATAGATTTTCCCATAGGATAGGGACATTAGGGAAGGGAAGATCAAGGTTGTCATGATTCTTAATAGGGGTATCTTCTAACACCAACCTATCCTCTTGACATCGAGGAGGGGTATTAGGATATGGAAAAGAGTGATTGTCATGACCATGAAGACTTGGTAAGGTGATGTTGAGGAATGTGTCTAGGATCGAATGTTCTTGTTGTGTACGGTCATCCAAAGGGGAATAAGGAGATGGAAAATCAAGACTTTCAAGGCTTGTGACTTCTTGCATCAAAATACCTTTGTCACTAATAGGAGAGGTATTGGAATAAGAAGTATGTGTGTTATAATTGTCTACACTCCCATTCTCACCAATTAGTAACATAATAATAAGAAATGTATGAATGGATTGTTTCTTAAAGTCTCTATTATTGTAGTCAAAAGAAAAATCACAAAATGGGATGTTATGTGTATAAAATCCATGTTTAATCCAAGCAAGAACATTTCTTTTGAAAGAAAACATGCTAAGTACAATACAATACAATTTTCAAATTTCAAAGTTTTTTTTAATACAACAATTTGAAAATGATATTGTATGATTGGAGAAAGTGCATGAAAGGAGCTATTTGAAGTGAAATTTAATAAAATGCATGCTATAGTAATGTAATTGACTAATATATACAAGCTAAGATACCAAACAGAAGCCTAAAAACAAATTTATAAGTTTTATAAAATGTTGTTTTAGGGGTCAGAAGGGATTGATTCACCCAAGGTGGCGAATGAGTTCCAGTATGGACTCTTTTAAAAAAAATCAGAAATTTGTGACTGGTTTTTATGAATTCTAAGTGCTATCATATAGAGTTGCAGAAATTCAGAACTTTTCAATGATTAAAGATGCAAAAATGTAACCTATTATTCATTGAAAAAGGAAATTCTAGAATGCAAGCTAACTAATGCAAAATACAATGCAACCTACTCTAGAATGATTAAGGGACTCCAAAATCAAGATTCAAATAGCAGGTTCACCAAAATGAAACATAGATTTTTGGGACCCACTTGCTCTCTAGCTCTTCTAGGGTCTTTTACCTAATAGGAGAAAGATGGGTCCAAAAATGTACAACATTTCACTCTAGATTAATGTATGAATAGATGGGAAATGGATGTGAAGTGTGTGTGGATGTAATTGAATACTTACAAGTGCAAATAAATGAATGTAAACTAACCCAATGCAAGATATTGGAAAACACATTGTTGATTGGAAATATGAACTTGAAACCTAGACAAATGAAGACAAAAGTTGATGAAATTGAATAGAGTGCACTTGGATATAGATTTTTGTTGTTGTTGTAAGGTTTTGGAATATTCTAGAAGTCACTGTTAATGGCCACTAGGACTGATTTTCCATACATGGCTAATTAGTCCTGCTTCTGATGAAAAGTCTAGGAAATAGGTTTCTGACTATTGAGAGTTGAATTATGAAAGAACCACTTTTCAAGCCTACATATGGGACTCATTCGCCATGGATGGTGAATTA